>JAGDQP010003316.1:0-95375 GCA_022664845.1 Lepisma saccharinum
TTCTTATGCATCCACCTTATAGTCCGGACCTGGCACCGAGTGATTACTATCTGTTCCTGTCCATGGCGAACACGTTTGCTGGTGAAAAATTCGCTTCAAGAGAGGCTTGTGAAAATCCACTGTCTCAATTTTTTGCCAATAGGGACAAGGGCTTCTATGAGAGAGGCATCAAGATATTACCTTCCAAATGGCAACACGTTATCGAACAAAACGGCGCATATGTGACCTAAATCGGATCATTCTAACTATGGTAAGTCAAGTCTTCAATGTCATGCAAAAATAATGGATTACTTTTTACTACACCAGATATTAGATTTGCAAGATTGATTGATTGATTGATTGATTATATATATATATATCCTCTCTTTCTCCTTTCTCTCTCTCTTTTTCTTTTTCTCAAATCATGTATGACATTCAATATGTTTGTATCACAAAATTTTCTCAACATACAGGGCTTTATCTTCGAAGAAAGTGTTTTGTCTCATTCTAGTAAGCTTTTGTGTTACACTGTCTTGAACACAGGGTTCGGTGACACCCTGCAGTAATAATTATTGAGGTTTTCGGAATAAAGACGTGTATAGAAATCCTACTAGGAATACAAGGAATTCATTTTTTTTCTATGCCGTCTCGGTAAGAACTCTCATCTACTTTAAACACTAAATGGCCAAATTTTTTTTGCAACACAGACTAGTTTCATTACTTCTTTGAAGCACTACTAAATACACCTTTCGTCGTTTAAAATTAGAACATTTAGAATTAAAATAAAAGGAGAAAAATGGCATATGCTATTTACGTAAAATGTCATCTATTTAAATATGAGTCTCATAGGCACACATAATGATCAGAGAAATTTATTTGCAAATGTAGTTACGAAACTTTCCAGAAAAGCGCCCAAAAGTACAACATAAAAAAGCAACTACAATAAGTGATGTAAGAAATTATTAAACCTGATTTATATCCAATTTCACGGATAAGCGCTATGTGAACACTGAAATATGCCTCACAGGCTCATCTTATCATTTCTAGGATTCTACTTCAATTATAAAGGAAGTTGTTTACATCCTCACAAACACATGCAATACAAATAAATTATTTCCCCAATTTCGATGTTACTGTTAGTAATACGTATAACATAATTTCGAAACTACATGAATAAGAATTTAAAATTACCAATACTACACGTAATTCTCAGCTAATGCTATCATGCTTCCTGAACAGTAAAATTTCTAAACACAGATATTGATAAAAACCAATACAAATAAATTACTACAATCTTTTGAATAGTAAACCAAGGATATGCACATAATTCAACTGCATATATGTTTATTCCATGTCTCAGGCATGAACAAAAACTTCATTCACCTTTTCCAAACAACCAAATACACTCATATATAACTATCCAATATCTTTGTCGTGTATTCCTTATACGATGATTCTTGCACCCATTTTGAAGACAGTGACGATTACAGTTGAATGCCTGAATCCGTTTTCCATGCGTCGTACCCATGCTTTGAATAGTATGCGACGTTTAATGTCTCTCTCAACTTCGATAGCTGTAACAGCACAACAATGTGCTAAAACTGAGTAAAAACAACTCTATCAGAGTCATCATCTAGCTTACCAACACCATAATTCTCCCAACAAGAACAGACTAACATGAACGTTAAGTATAAATTCTAAATAGAATTCTTAATGTAGTTTTAATACATAATACTGAAGGAAAGTAGTGTATGGTAATGTCCTCACAATCAAGAAAATCTGTTGCATGAATTGTCAACATACTGAGTTCCATGCAAGTTAAGCAAGATGTAATTAAAATAATGGCAAAAAAACTTATAAAGTACAAAGTCCATAACTCAAGTCTGGTTTGAGCCATATAGAACGTATGCCTTACACGCTTGCTAAGTAACGTTAATGTAGAATTACATTTTAAAAAAATACTAAAAAAAGAACAACTACACAATTTTAATATAGACTGGTTCCATTTCAAATCGTCCAGGTAAGAGTAAAATAGTCCCCATCATGGTCTCAGATTTCATTCATATTTTCTATATGGGATCTACGTTCAAAATTATTAGATCTACATTTTTTTCTTTTTACCCAAAAAATTTTTCCTTCAATTTATAGCCTTTCAAAATGGCCGGCCTCAGAACGAGCAGTTCGAAAAAGCAAAAATTAGGTCAAGTTTAAAAGTTTATTATGGAGAAACTAATGTATTTAGTAGCATAAGCTCAATGGTAGGAAGAAAACAAAGTAGTGTGCTTCAGTGGAGGGTAAAAATTCCCCCTATTGCTCCAATAGGAATCGCGCAATTAACTGGCAATGTTGCCAACTTTTGAGATTTTTTTCTAACTTTGGATAATTTTTTTCGGTACCCATGGGTCATATGACCATTTGCTTCCACCATCACAATTAACGCAAGGATTTGCGTTTCTAATCATTGCGTCTCGTTTACAGCATCATGAAAAGCTGAAAAATTCATTAAGTCGCCATGTTTGGATGCCATTTTCTCAAAAAACCCACCTTTTAAAAATCTGATTTTTTTTACTAGTATTCAAGAAGTGCCTGAACATTAATATCCTTTTTACCGTTTGTGCGGCCCGAGCCCCTAACCTTCGCAATTAATTATTGAAATTTCGATTTTTGTACTCGGGGACTTCATGATTTTCTGGTGGTTATAAGTGGATTTTAGATCCTATATACAAACTTGGCACCCGCAACACGAAAATGATCCAAAAAAGAAGGAAACGTGTTCAGCTAACAAAATACCTGTGTCATAGGACGAAGTCAGTGTTGCCAGGCCATTACAAAGTTTTAGTTTTTCAAATGACACTAGGTTTGCTTTTCCTGCGGAAACAGACTGCAGGCGTAGTGGAAGCCAATGATATGCACATGAGATATCAGTGTTGCTAACTTATGGAGCTATAAAGGGTCAAAGTTCAAAGAAGGGACCAATACAGCGAAACAACAAAAAGAAGAGCTGAAAATTATGTAGACAGCAGAAAAATATGTACGTTGTATTTTATTCTCTTGGATATAAAATGTATGTTGATTTACTGAATGACACATAGTATAAGAGTACTATTGATAACGCTAATAAATATACGTTACAATAGCCAAACGATAAATATCAAATTTTAAGTGTGCATAAATTATTGGTAAATTATAATTTTAGAAATTTATAATTAAATTATAATTATTAACACAAACGTAATATTAAAAAAAAAATGCATCAAGACAATTTTTTTCAGTATTTACATGTGTTTCATCACATAAATATTGTCTGTTAATGAGAAATTACAACTGATTCAAATAATATTCAAGAATGGCTTAAAATTAGTTGTTCAAATATTTGTATTATTATTACTTCAATAAAGATACAGAGGATGAATAAATGAATAATGATTTAAAGAAAATTTACAATCACAACCAAGGTAGGATCACAAAAGTCTAGAAAACTGTCATCAGTTCATGAAAATTCCAAAGGCTCCACAGAACAGGAGTACGATGTTGACATACTCATCAGTCATGTACTGCGGTTGCTGATGAAATAATGTCATTTCTTGAACAAGTTTGAACTTGCTGGCCAGAGTTGCCATAGTTGCAGTTCTATTTCTTTTCCTAAAATTTTTGAAGTATTACATATGTAATGAGAAATGGATGCACTGAGTACATGCTATTGTCTGTAAGTTAGCAATGGTAAAGGTGATATATAACACTGAAATGTCCATTTATAGCCACCAGAAAATCATGAAGTCCGCGAGTACAAAAATCGAAATTTCAATAATTAATTGCGAAGGTTAGGGGCTCGGGCCGCACAAACAGTAAAAAGGATATTAATGTTCAAGCACTTCTTGAATACTAGTAAAAAAAATCAGATTTTTAAAAGGTGGGTTTTTTGAGAAAATGGCGTCCAAACATGGCGACTTAATGAATTTTTCATGACTTGAGACGTAATAGAAACGCAAATCCTTTACGGTTTTAACAGACCTAATAGAGGTGATTGTGATGGTGGAAGCAAATGGTCATATGACCCATGGGTATCGAAAAATAATTATCCAAAGTTAGAAAAAATCTCAAAAGTTGGCAACATTGCGAGTTAATTGCGCAATTCCTATAGGAGTAATAGGGGAATTTTTACTCTCCACTAAAGCACACTACTTTGTTTTCTTATTATTATTCAGCTTATGTTACTAAATACATTAGTTTCTCCATAATAAACTTTTAAACTTGACCTAATTTTTGCTTTTTCGAACTACTCGTTCTGAAGCCGGCCATTTTGAAAGGCTATAAATTGAAGGAAATTTTTTTGGGGGTAAAAAGAAAAAATATGGGTCTAATAATTTTGAACGTAGATCCCATATAGAAAATATGAATGAAATCTGAGACAGTCGTGTGGACTCCCCTGGACGATTTGAAATGGAATCAGTCTATAGTAGATTTGTCCATATTTGTCTCATTAAAATATATATTTTTTTTTTTTTTTAACTACAAGGACACATTCAGGGATATTAGACACATACAGGAAAAACAGAACAGTGAAGAAAAGAAAATTATATACTGTACAAACTAAAAATATGCACGTAGGACGAAAATTTGGAATGTGCTTTTTATCAAGATTATTCCAGGCTTACTGACATTTGAGTACGAATAACTCTGGCTTGTAATGTTTTGATGCGTAACATAGGGCATTAATGTTGTGTTATTTTTTTAAAACATGTGAACAGTTGGTTTAAATTAATGGAGACTTTTAAAATTTGTCCCAGGCATGGATGCAAAAAACACATGATGTGAATGTATGGAATCTTCTGTATCACTGAACAAAATAATCTTAACCGTGATTTCACACGTTCCACTAAGCCACGGTCGAATCCGACATCGGATGAACCAGTAATCAATAGAATTGCGTATCTGTACACATTATCAAGAAAAAGGAGTAAGAAAAGGATACATTTCCTTGCAACATATGCTGAAAAGTTAGTACAAACGATTTTGTGAAAAGTATGAGGAATAGTATTGAATGAAATGAAGGCATCAAGTATTCAGATAATCTGGAGGTACCAGCACAGAGGGAGACAAAATTCAAGATGTTTGCTGAATTTACACGAGAAAATTGCGTTCATCTTCATGACCTTTTCAATGGACTGTCTAAGGAAAGTCAGTGCATGTACTGCACTAAATAATTCTGTCATTCCGAACAAATGTTAGGTTGTTCAAAGAAGAAACGAATGCATGTATTATTATTACAGCTGGTAGTTAATACGGTTTGTTGCTTCTTTTTAAAACAATGTATCTTTGTGGTTTGACCTTAATTTACGAAAAAATATTGAAAACTCGAAGTAATTCGCAATAAAGAACTGTGGGTAACGTGGACAAAAAGGTACGGTGACAAATATAAATGTGTGGGCTGCAATATGTAACAAGCTATAAACTGAATTAATGAAAGGAGATATTAGTTATCCCGGAAAGTTTACAGTTTCATTCACATATGGATAATTGTATATAAACAAAGATGGTACATCTTAATCTGATACAACCTAACCTAACCGATGTGGATAAAGTTAATCTAGTCTGATAAAGTTATGAACATTGATACACCTGCATCTACTGAATTAAAGAATAGAGGTTTTGCTTGGTATACATGGACTAACTTCGACTACCATAGTTGTTACAGCTCAACCCTTTAATCAAAAGGGCAATTTAATGTAAAAACTAATATAAAAGGATTACATAAACAGTATATCACGTAAAAGCTACGAACACATCGTTAAACAGAACGTATTGCAACATTTCAGCACACAATTATGACTGTTAACGAGTAGTGGCAGTGGAACAAAGACTACTAGTGAACACAGCGATGATAGTGTAATGTACTGAATGACGCATCACATTATGGAATAATTAAATGAATTTATTTTAAGGCCTTTAGGCAACTATGGCTCAGGCCGTATGAATGATGATGGGATGAATTGGTGGAATGAAGAAAGTGGGAGGAAACGGGAGTACCCCGAGAAAACCCACGCACACGGATGGAATAATTATTTCGTGCCAAGTCGATAATTTCAAATAGATTCCAAATGCCCAATGTTTCGTTTAAAAACAATGCGTGGCTCCATAACAATTTAGAGTAAGAATAACATTCAAATTACGTTTTTTCTATTAGTTACCAATGAGATAGAATGCCACTGCTCGGCTAGATGGAGATCGATCCCTGCTCATGCCATGTGGGTTTGTGGTGGACAAACACCGTGTGCGTGGGTTTTCTCGGGGTGCTCCCGTTTCCTCCCACTTTCTTCATTCCACCAATTCATCCCATCATCATCCATACGGCCTGAGCCATAGCTGCCTAAAGACCTTAAAAAAATTAATTCGGTTGGATGGCATGCGATTACGTATATCATAGCAGATCGTCGACTAGCATGCCGCATCCGCTCTACTTTTAGTGATATGAAGTTCATTTTCCCATGGCAGCTGGGCCGTGGCTCAGCGGTAGAGCGTTGGCTTAGCATTCGAGAGGTCGTGGGTTTAATTCCAGTGGCCGATCATCCTGACTGCTGTTTTTCCAGAATATTTTCTCCGACACACTAGGGAAATGCCTGGATGGTACCTTCAAGTTAGGCCCTGGTCGACACCTTCCCGCATTCTTTCCTCTACACTATCCCGGCCATAGATGTCTAAAGGCCATCAATAAAATTTAAAATTCTATTTCCCACGCTTTCGGCAGCCTGTAACTTTAAATGCGGCTCAATTTCACAGTGACTAGGACTATTTTTTTATTATTATTTTATCCTCTTATCACTTGAAGTTTGTCAGTGCATTACGTTACCGCACTATATCTATCAAGTGTCTCAATAGGTAAGCAATAGCATATTTCATTATACGTAATCAGTTAAATGAAACACACAGAGACACTTCTTATGTTGAAATATAGCCCTGTACATTAAGAAATTTTTAACACATTAACCAACGGAAAACCATTCATCACTCAGGAACGGTAATAAAAAAATGTTTAGAGAGTCGATTTATTTTTGTACTCTGTATATTCGTGTATATTACTGACTGCAATTTTCTCGGGGTCACTATGGGGTCTGCATGACTAGTCCTCGAACATGAGAAAGGAACTCCGTATCTAAATCTTCCAAAGCTTTGTATAGCGGTATAAAGTAGCGTTTTCCGAAAATTTCGGTCTTTTTCAATATTAGAATTAACGCAGGCAACAATGTTGGTAGAAAGTGACACTAGGAGATGTATTTTACCTCGACCGATCTCACTATGTAATTTTCAACGAAAAAGGACTACGCTGAAAATGTTTGAAAAAAATTGACAAGTTGACTTCACCTGGAGAAAATAGGAAATCAATTCTTCTCCCTTTCACTATTTTCATGTAATGAACAACTAACAATCAGACTTGCACATTAAAGTTCAGAGTTTCTAAGTGTCCAAAATTTGTCAAATTTTTCCAGACATTTTAAACATTGTTCTTTTCCGTTGGAAATGACATACTGAGGTAGACAGACTTAAACGCATTTCCTAGTGTCACTCCCCACAACAATGTACCCGAAGTCCAATCTAATATTGAAAAAAAAAAAAAAAAATGGGGGTACATCACTAATACCTATACATAAAGCTTTTAGATACGGAGTTCCTTTTTCTTGTTCGTCGAGCACCCATCCAGGCTCTCTAGTGACACTAAGAAATGTCGCAATCAGTAACACAAATGAATTTTGTGAACATGTTGTAAAAACGACTCTGGCAACATTTTTTACAACCGTTTCTGAGTGTTTAATAGTGTACCGTTGGTTAAAGCCTTAAAAATTTCTCAATACACAGGGTTATATTTTAAGGTAAGAAAATCGTCTCTCAACTAGAAAGACAGGTTGCTTAACTTTCGGAACTCTCTTTATTCACTAAGACAAAGGGAAACCGGAAGGACAACTTAAGGTAAAACCTATGAGATCCTTCTCAAGCAGGAAGAGTGAGGTATGACGAAGACGTGCACGAAGACAATTTAATGGGTCTTGTGATATGATACAAATCAAAGCCTTCATTTGTCTTCGTACATGTGTTCGTCATATCTCTATCTTTCTGCTTGAGAAATATAGTTTTTTCAATTGTGTGTTACTGGTTTACAATGGAACAATATGATGTACGTATCCTTTCCCATTTTTTCTTAATTACAGGGTGCTGACAGAATCCGACTGACAAACTTGGAGGAATAATAGCACATCAACAAACAAGAAGAAAGTCTTAGTGACAGGAGTGACGGTACATATATAAAATAAATCCTTTTTGTATACGGGTCTAGTAACAGATAATTTTTAATAAGTTTTGTTTTAGCTTCTATTTGCGAAATGAGATTTTTATACAATACAAAATATTGTGCCAGTTATTTTATTTACGATATCTACTCGATAATATTGTAGTGTTGCGTTGGTTAGTGTAAATATACGAGAAAAATAGCTGCATACAAACAGGCATGAAAATATGGAATAAATACTTTCTGCGCTTTCAACATTTAGCTGCTAATTTCTGCGCATAATCTTCCCAAAAGAGAGAAAAAGCAAATTGGCAAGTCATATAAAATCCTCGTTCTAATGAAGTTTTCCACGATCAACAGGCTTTGTTTTGCACCACAGGAGACCCCATCAACCCACATCACTGACCTTCTTATAGCTTAACATATGAAAAATTCCTTGTGTGCTTGTAGACAGCATATTAACGTCACAGTGAGATTCTAAACATGGTGGATTTTGGCTTTTTCAAATTTTGCTGTTTGTAGTCCTTGTGCAAGAAGCCAAAAAACGATGATTTGGTATAAAATGGGGGGACCAGATGAAACTTTCAGCACTTGTGCACTGACTTGTATAGAACACGAAAATACGTGATAGACATTCCAAAAAGGTAGCTATCCAGGATGGCGGCCGACGCTATTTATTAAAATCAACATATCCCGGCTACGGGTTATCCGATTTCGATCATTCTTTATTTAAATGAAAGATATTTTTATTGGCTACATTTATGTATATTAGCAATATTTTCGTAAATCTAATAGTTTTTCAGTTAAATGTAAAAAAGTTTCATTTTAGCCTAAAATATTTTATTATTAAATATTTAACTTTGAAACGACTGGTTTTAGATAAACCTATGCCCTTACACAAAATAGAGCGTGTAACTTAGGCTTAAAAAAAAAAAAGATCAATTAAATCCGACAAATATAACCAGAGATATGGGCAATTGATTGAAAATTTCTGCAATGCGAGGTAACATGACGGAGGCACTAATACGTGTAGAAGCTACATGATGATTTGGCATAAAATGCAGGGAACAAATGAAACTTCCAGCTCTTGAACACTTGTCTATGAAGAGCACGAATATGAGTGATAGACATCAATAAACGGTAGTTATTCAAAAAGGTGGTTAACGCCAATTCTCAATGTTACGAGATTTCAATGGTTCCTTTTTTAAAATGAAAGTTCATTTCTTTGCCTCTAATTTTTATTAAGAGCAATATTTTCATATATGTATTAGAGATTTTTTGTTAAATTTAAAAATTTGCATTTTAAAATAAATTATTTTATTTTATATTTACTTAAGTATATTTAGTTTTGGTTTATTAAGTGAAATTAAAAAATAAAAAATGTTTATTATTTTCTTATTTAAGGTCTTATTAGGAAACGATATTTTTTAAATAAATATTTGCTTTCAAAATGCTACTGGGCCGCTACTAAACGCTATATTTTGAGTAAGGACATAGGTTTATCTAAAACCAATAGTTTGAAAGTAAAATATTAAATAATAAAATATTTTAGGCTAAAATAAAACTTTTTTACATTTAACTGAAAAACTATTAGATTTACGAAAATATTGCTCATAAACATAAATGTAGCCAATAAAAATATCTTTCATTTCAAAAAACGAATGATCGAAATCGGATAACTCGTAACCAAGATATGTCGATTTTAATAAACAGCGTCGGCCGCCATCTTGGATAGCTACCTTTTTGGAATGTCTATCACGTATTTTCGTGCTCTATACATGCCAGTGTACAAATGTTGAAATCTGGTCCCCCCCCCATTTTATACCAACAACTTGTCTGGCACAAGGACTATTGAAAAATCGCAAAAAAAAATCAGCTATTCAACCGACGTTCGAGGATATTGTAGAAAAAAAAAGCATATGTCACATATACACCATGAGTACATACTGAAGAGGTTCAGTTCGAGATAGATGAGGCAAAATATTCTTTTCCCCGCTAGTTTCCATTTAAGTAGGGTTTTTACCTACTTTTGGAGACTACACCCCATACATCCTTACACTATTTTATTCTAGAGTCCATATCGAATACAAAGAGGGATCACTCACTCTCCAACTAAAATTACAACATATGTAGTGAAGCAAACTAAACACCGTATGAAATTTTACTGATAAAATTCTTTTTCAGATTTTCGTTGTTTATTTTGAACCCGACAATCGTTTCGTAGGCCTTCCTGTTCACTTCGTCAAGTGATCTTGTTTGATGTTAAATTACAATGCACATGATAAAAACATTACGACATTGTTGCATAAATTCTACCTTTTTTTTCTTTTCCTACGCAGATTGTTATGTCCGTCCGTCTATGTCGATAGCCCTCTTAAAAGTACCTTCCAACTATCACACTAAGCACATTTTATTCATTGACTTGCCATTGAACTTAATTTCCACCGATTCCAGAACCATTCTGTTGCATATTCTGGGTTTTTCTTAAATCAAGTGCTCTGCAACGGTTGTCCTTTCTAAATAACCATACTTCGAATCTTTAATGTTCCTGCACTGTATTGTACAACCAGTCTGCTTAATGTAACATGCGCCACACTCACATTTTATTTCATATACTCCTTGCATATTAAGATCAAGTGCGTCTTCGGGGTTCTTAGCATTATTTCATTTTTCTATTTGGAACAAAAATACATTGTATATTATACCTATTAAATTCCCTACTTAATTTATTATGGATGCCTTTCACAAATGATAAAACCGCTTAACGTTTATCTTACGAAACGATCGTCGGGTTTAAAATAAATAAACACAACGAATATCCTACAAAGAGTTTTATTAGTAAAATGTCAGACATATGTTGTGAAAATCTTAAAACGCCATATGAAATTACATACCTAAATTTTTAACCCATTTTGACCATATACAAAAAATAACTTGGAAATTATCTGTTTTGGAGGAATTTCCCGAAACTGTGCCAGTGTTTTAGAGGTAACATGTACGTCCTGAGAGAAAAAATAATCACTACGACGTGTTAGCCCCCAACTTTTTTTTTTTTTTTAGAAGTAAATTGTAATAGGGGTTTTTGCCCCTTTCCCTCCTAAGTATAAGAAGTTAGCCCCATGATATCAACACCATTTTATTCCTTGGTCCCTGATAAAATACGATCCGTCATATACTGCTTTGTGACAATTACAACCATCAGAGCTACAGTTATTCAAAATGAACCCAACAAAAAAAGACTCCGGACTGTAAAGGTACGGAGTTTATTAGAACTTTGGTCAAGATGGAGAATACTATATCCTGTAGTCAAAATGGATGTAAAGCAGATAGTACACTAATATGCACCTGACCACGATCCAATCAACATTTCCTCAGCGTTCAGATGGTATTTTCGCCCACCCCCCTCCCCTCACTTCACGGCGGTGCAGTGGTCAATTTTTCTTGTGTCAATTTCGACATTCATGATACCCAAGGTTCTCTTGTGAAAAAGATAATAACATGTTCTTTCGCATTGCACGATTGCAGATGACTCCTCAACTAAAAAATCTCCGTTTGTAGCCAGTGCCTCAAAATCATCAATAAGGAGGTGGAAGCGTGTCGAGGTGTGAGGAAAATCTATATACACAGAGAAATTGCCGTGCCGCGGTAATGTAATGGACAGCATACCCAACCGGCAACTGAGAGATCCGAGTCCGAGTCTCGCTCTCGGCGACTGTCATTTTTTTTCTGCTCATTTCAACATTTACGATACACAAAGTTATCTTGTAAAAAAATAAACAACAGCATCTAATTTAGTTACCGATAGTTTATATTTCAATGACGACCTACCCAGTATTTTGCTAGCCGTAGCTGCAATGGCTTCTCTGTAATCAGTCTAAATCAGGGTTTCTCAACATGGGGGTCGCGACCCACAGCGGGGTCTCGAGTTTTAAAGTCGGTCGCGAGGGGCCTGTGTGTGTGTGTGTACTAAGTAGCCTTCTGAAGTCTTCAACACACACAAAGTGAAACGGAACAGCTTACTAAACACAAGAAAGTATTTTGGAGGTCGCCGGCCAGAAGACGTAGTAAAAGGAGGTCGCGACATGAAAAAGGATGAGAAACGCTGGTCTAAATAAAAAACTTGTGGGATAGCCCCATGATATCAACACCATAGCGTCCCTTGGGAAAAGATTAGGAGAAAGTACATTGTCTGAATTGGATATGTCTATCTTCTCCACTGATCCTCCTGCCTTGTCAAAGACAATGCGTCCGTCCGTCAATCAAAAATTATCATTTATTGTATAATACAGTTCATTAATCTACTTACTGAAACACTACTACCAAGTTAAAAATTAAAACTAATAATCTTTAGTCAATCAAATTCAAAGAACATACCTGTTAAATATAATTTAAATACTGAAGTCCAAATTATGATTTTTAGTTTTCTTCTTCGTACTCCTGCTGAATAAGCGATAATGACATTCAGATACGATTGACGAATTCATTCTTTACTGCTCTACATCAGCTGTAATAAAGAAAAAAAACACGAACTTAATATCTATATTACTGAATTTAAAACTCAATAAATATCACAACAGAAATGAACATTCATAATCATTATCATATTCAGCCATTTTCTATCCACTGGAAAAAGGCCTCTCCCTTTTCTTTCCACATATCTCGGTCTGCTGCTATCCTCATCCATGTAGCTCTTGAAAAACGCTTGATTGCATTTACCCATCTTGTATTTGAACGTCTTCTCGGTCGTTTCTTTTTTCTAGAAATCCAATGTAGTACATTCGTCGTCTATCTTCCATCTGTTCGTCTAGCTATGTGACCGGCCCATCTCCACTTCATCTCCTTCGCAGTCTTGATTACATCCTCTAAGCTTGTTTGTACGCAAATCCATTCATTTGGCTTCCTGTCCCTCCTCGTTATTCCTAGCATGCCTATCTCCATTGTTCTTTGTGTGATTCTTAATCTTGTGCATTCAGTGTCCAAGTTTCACAGTCGTACATCATTACAGATAAGACACAATGATTATAAACTTTACGCTTCAGATACATTGGTAGTTTGCTTTTGAAAATAAAGTGTAGTCTTCCGAACGAACTCCACGCCATTTCATCTTCTATTTATTTCATCCATCAACTTGGCATTCAAAGTTTTGAGTTGCCCTAGGTAAACATACTCATCAACTATGCCTATTGTCTCTCCGCTAATCTTTATTCCTTCTTTGCAGCATGCTGATTGTCATTACTTTTGTTTTACATAAATTCATTTTAAGTCATATTTTCGAACTCTCATTACACAGCTCTTCTTCCATTCTGGTTTGTAGTTCTGCATTTGAAGTAAACAGGACTATATCATCAGTGAATCGTAGGTGATGAAGATATTCACAATTTATTTATATTCCAACTTTATCCCAGTTTAAATTTTGAATAATACATAATAATAGTAGTATTTGCATGAAAGAAGTCTTGGATATACGAGCCTTGGGCCGGATTCACAAAACCGTAGTAAGGTGAAATTGATCGTAACACCGTACGTTCAACGTCAGCCTAGATTACGTATTCATGAAAAGCGTTACAAGTGATTTTGATCATAAGATCGGTCTAACTTTACGTCTATTCTATGCCACTCGTAAATGAACAGCTGTGAAACAGTACGCTCTGTTGCTCGACACTTGTATACAGAATACAGGAAGAATACAATACAAGAAGAAAAGACGTACACGCTATTACTTGATGAATTAATAAATACAGTGGCACAACACGCTTCAAACAGTTTAAGCACATAATTATTTATATTAGCCACTTCTGTTACATGGCGTTAGTCTAAATATATTATGACTAAAGAAAATCACGTAAGAAGCAAAGGGTTGTTATAGCGATAAATCTTTATATTAGCTACTTCTGTTATATAGTGTTAAATGTATCATAACAAATGCAAAGCACCTAAGAAGTAAAAAGATGTTACTATGATATTCCTTTATATCAACTGCTTCTTTTTTATGGCGTTCAATATATCATAACAAAAGAAAAAAGAACATAAGAAGTTGTCATAAAAATACTTGTTTGAGATCTAAACTTGTGTTTTGTAATCATTTCGTTATACTGTGTATTTGTTTCTAATTTATATTTTGTCTTCTTCTCAAAGACCGAACTGTAACAGAGGAAATACTTTGGTCTGTGACTGAAGTATTTGGAACAGAGAGGAGGGAGGGTGGAAGTGTGTGTGTTTGTGGTGTCATATGTCACCCTTCACCCTAATCAGAAAACCAGAGGAAAAAAAAGGGGGGAAAGAGGAGGAAGAAGCAAATGGGCACTAAAAAAATGTAGACAAGCAGTGACCGTTGAGTGCTGAAACAAGCGAGTTCCGTCTTATCGGTGTGTGTGTATGTGTGAGCTGCATTGAATAAACATCCAGAATTGTATATATTTATCCTATCTTTTGTATATATTACGTAATCAATCAATATATTGGGTCTATCCCCATTTGTATCTTTCATTAAGTACTTCAGCAGCTTCTGTTTACGCAACATTAAATGTCCTCCGAGGGCCGGATCGAAGAACTCGAATCGGCGCCAAACTGTGGGCTGGAGTTCTTTCGTGAGGAAAAAGCCAGTGAAGCCATTTAGTAATCCGTGCTTATTGTCGCGAACTGTATTCGTGATTCGTGCGTGTTTACTTGTTAAGAGACATGGAAAGCTTTGTCAGCCAAAAAGGAAGAGCTGAAAGCGAAGGTGACTAGACTGGAAAATGCAGTGTCAGTTTAGATACGAACAATGTGTCTGCCATTCACATTCCCGAAGACAAGTTGCAACTAATAATTCGTGAATAGGATCAGCTACTCGACGATGCGTTATTATTGTGTGATGACATAACCTTCCAAAGTGAAGAAGAGCTCGCTAGCATTGATGCAAGACTGACATCTGTGTGTGAATTTAAATAGAATGGGATCAGCGGGTGCTAACCCCTCCGCCTTCTTCGCAATCAACAAGTGGAACACTGAAGTTTCCAATTCTTGAACTTCCAGTGTCTGACGGTGACATGGTACAGTGGTTGGAATTCAAGGATTTGTTTACCGCATCAGTGCATAACATCAACCAAAATCTAAGTGGTGCTAAAAAAAACTCCAATATTTGAAAAGTGTGTTACGCACAAACTGCTTTGTGTCAAATCAGGCACCGAGCATATTATCAACCGTGGTAGTGCTTGTGAAAGACGCCTATGGACAATACAAACCCTTTCGCTGCCTACTGGATTTAGCCTCAGAATCTACTTTTGTGTCTGAATACTGTATAGAACACCTAGGCATAAAACGAAAATCGACTGCCGTTTCAGGCCTAACCAACACGATCGTTGGGCAAGGGACGAAATATTGCAACAAGAATTCAAGTCGCATTACAACATGCAACGCGTATTCAACGCATTCGCTCTTGTGTTACCTAGCGTCACAGGTATTCTTCCTAGAAAACAGGTGCAGAGGAATAAGCTGGGATTCAACCTCCACAAATTAAACCTAGCTGACCCGCAGTTTGATACCTCCAATCGTGTTGACATCCTGCTGGGTGCAGACATCTTTGTCACCATCTTGTGTTCTGGACGACCCCCAATCGTGTTGACATCCTGCTGGGCGCAGACATCTTTGCCACCACCTTGGGTTCTGGACGTCAAACTTGCAGGAAGAGTGCAGTGGTAGCGCTAGAAACAGGTGGGTGCTCTCGGTAGAGTTGAATAATTGTTCTGGGGTAACGAATGTCAAAGTGCATCACGTTCGGTGTAGCGACCTCAATCACGAGCTGAACAAGTGCTGGGAATCGGAGGAAGTGCCAACACTGTCTCTTATGACCAGAGAGGACCCAAAGTTGCTACCAAATTACCCCCACCCCAAACTCGTAGTGAATCGGTGGACCTAATTGTTCATCCTCAAGAACAACCATCATCTGAGGCAAATGTATTGACCATGCACAATGTGAGTGAAACGTCAGTATTAAATAAGTATTCCTCTGTTACAACACTACAGCGATTGACTGCTTGGTGTTTACGATTTGTATCCAAATGCAAAATTATGCGAGATGAAAGGTCTCATGGCCCATTGTCCCCAGCGGAACTCGGAAGATACTCTCCTCCGGTGAGACAAGGTAATACAAAGTGAAGCCTTTCCAGAAGAATTGCTGTGTCTAAAAACGAACAGGGAGCTACCATCAAGAAGTAAATTTTGTGTGTCAACCATTTTCTTGGTGGTCAGGAAGTCTTACGCGTCAGTGATCGTCTGCAAAACGTTCATATTTCCTTCGATCAAAAACATCTCATCCTCCTTCCTAACGAATATCACCTGACCGATCTCACTGTGCGACAACACATGCTGGACCGAAGCCGTTGTTGGCATCATTACAACAGAAATTTTGGATTTTACGTGGACGGGACAGGGTAAGTGCTATTGTGAACCAATGTGTAATTTGTCATCGTCACCGAAAACAAGCAACTACGTAATTAATGGGTAACCTACCTTGTGTACGAATGAACGAAGCAAAACCATTCAAGCATGTGGGGGGTCGACAGTGGAACATACACCGTCAGTCTCTGGTTAAGACAAAACAATTGTAGTTTGTCATGGCTGGGGCTAGAAACTTCATGAAATGTAGTCACCTTTCTGACAGTCGGTGAACGGTTCAGATTATAATTTAAGTAAAACTGAAGCATTTTATTTTATTATGTATTTTTGGGTGTTTTGAGGTTTATTGTTCCTTTATCCGCTTTTAGATCAGTTTTGGGATGATTTCTGAAGATTCGCTCCCATTCTGCAACTTTCCCCTTTTTGTATAGCCCTTTTTACCATTTAAAAAAAAAAATGCCAATAATTCAACAAACGCGTTTCTTTGCGTTTTATACTGTAATCTATATTTCGATTGCGTATGTAAAAGCAGCAACACATTCAAACTTAGGATATCCTCACACAGTATTACTTTCTTGTATAAAAAGGTTGTCTACGGAAACATATTGAAAAATGTACAGAAATACTGGTTACCACGGTGTCTACTAATTTTGTGACTTGAAATTCCCTGAGTTATCCATTATAGTACAGTGGAACATGTAAATAATACGTAATGACATTTTTTGTTAAATCCCACCACCACCAGTCAAATCACCTTGTACATTATTAGTATTTCAATATCTGAAGTGAAATAAAAAGATAAGTTCTTTAAAACAGAGGACTTTAACACACTGAAAAAATCAGGTTAGTAGTGGGAATAGAACCCTACGACCTCCGCCTTGCCGGGGCAGTGTTCTTATCAACTGTGGACAGGTCCACCTCAGAAATATCCGTGAGTTTCCGTCATAAATTATAGATTTATCTGTGTTTTGCAGATTTATAAAATTCCCTGAGTATTCCATGTTCTCCAGGTTTTCCAGAGTGGGCGTCTTTAAAGAAATCTGCAGATATACATGTCTTCTATTCTCACGAAAACTGACTATGGTTAATTTTGTTCACTTTACTTTTTCAGCTTCTAGTGTGCATGTCTGAAATCTCAGTTAAACAAAAGGGCTTTGGGAAAACAGATTTGGCACTGAACGCACCTGCAAATTGACCACCAGGTGTCAAGAGTCACTAGAATTGATGGCACATATGCACACTAAATCCCAAAGGGAATTGTTGCGCCTTGGATTCGAAGAAAGCTGAATATTATGCTTTTAAGGTCAAAAGAGAAAAGTAACGAAAACAACTGCAGGACCAGATTAAACCAATCTACAGCGAACGAATATTTTGGAAAACTTCTACACTGAATTCCCAATCGAAGTTTTCCTGGTTATTAGAGTAACAGAATGAGTGTACAACTCAAACACTTATTAAGGAGAGTTAGCAGAGCGTTGGCTTCGCATTCGAGAGGTCCTGGGTTTGATATCACGGCCGACCAACTGAGGCTTTCCAGGATTTTTCTTCAGTCACATTAGGTACCTTCACATAATATAGCCCGAAAAACTCTTTTCCGGATCCCATCCCCATATCTATCTCTTCATAGATGCATAAAGGTCATAAATAAATTTAAATCCGAATTTGTAAACCTTTATAAGTTACAGTTAACGCAAAATTACATATCAATAAATATTTGTGAAACACACTTTAAAGTTGATTTTGGTCAACTTTATTCTATACGGGTCATTTTAGTAAATATAGACTTCGAGCCGTCTCAATGATACGAGTACACTGCTGTTAACATTCACAAATATTAATGCCCCAGACTGGACTCAACCCCGCAACTTGAAGTAGCGCGGCCCAGCGCTCTAGTCCACACGGTTACTAAGGTCGGCACTTTGGAAGCTGAAACATGTATAACGTGCCAACGTCCTTTTAAAAGTGAATGTTGTTTGTTTCTAGTTTTTCTGGTCTAACTGACTTTTAGATTTAAGCAGGGACGTTATCTCTCGACACTTCATTATACTCGATACTTATTTCTTTTCATCTGTATCATACACCAAAATATTAGTTCCACGTCACAATTAGTTAATCCCCGAAACGGTTCATATAATCTAAAACCAACTCAAGACAAGGGCGTACACTAGTGAGAGGTAGGCGTGTCCCTTACAAAAACCAAAACTGCTTAATTTGACTGGTGGTTTCGACATTTTTTTTTCTGCCAAAGAAAAAGTCTTAATGGCTGCGGGCAACTAAGTATCCACAAGATCTTGAAAATTTCATAATTTAACGCTCCGTTTAGAATACCGCTTTTATTATTGTTTTATCTTTTTGTAGCAATGATCTCACCAGCGTTTCTCGAAGAGGACAAGCCGCCCTTCATACGACACTGGAACGATTCAGCGGGCGGTAGTAGTCTTGGCTGCAACTGGGGGGTAGGTGTAAGTATACAGAAAAAAGAACGAAAATTTTGTAAAATAGTTCGTAGCATGTTTCATCTGTTGTTTAAAAAGTCGTAGTGATTGTTTTTCAAATAAACACAAAATGCAATATAACTGATCAGTGATCAGATCAGTCTTATGAAACTATATTTAAGGACTCAATTTTCACTACATGGTAGCAAATCTATCCAGGATTAAGTGTTAATAACACACTACCTTAGAAATCTCGAACTTCAATACATATATGCTTGTGTATATATATATTCAGTTTGAATGAAGTTCAGTAAAACCAATATTCGAAATTTTAAATGCCTTTCCATTGCATTTAAAAACGTCCAAAGGAAATAAAGTGTTGTACTGCCTCAGGGAATATCATTTCATGTCTTTTTCTGTATTACGCCAGCTGCTTCGTGTAGGAAGCGATGCTGAAACAAATTTCACTGTTTTAACATCATGATGTTCGTGTTGAACAACTCAATGAAAGTCGTGGTATTATTCATAATTACGACCCGAATCATCCAATTTTCCTTTGTAAGGATTTTCGCGTTTGTATTCATGGACTGTTGGAACCCGGTAATCGTGTTCATTCATTATCTTAATTTTCTGTTGTAATGCAAACGTTAGTATAGTTAATTTTAAAAATAATTTTATAATTTCAAACTTCTAGGTGCTTTCTTTACTATGTTGTACTACATAGATAAAAATATAAATACATAAAAGAACGCAAATTTGTCATTGCATCTTTACATTTGTTCGTTTAAAAGAAGGTGCGTTTACGGCAAGTAAGGTTCTCATAATTATTATTTATTTATGTATGTATTAAGAGGAGGCGGAAGGCCAAATAAGTTTCGAAAGCTCTCTCTTAGACGATACCGGTCAGTTGTAAATGGTTAAAGGGCTTACTTCTGTAAAGGAGAGAAATCAAATAGTACAATTCAAAAACATTATAGGGCAACCTTTGTATCACTTCTAATCCTAAAGGGGTCGCATGAGTTTGCTCCAAAAGCTCAAAACTTGTAATGTACATACAGATTTCACAATGTTTGTTGCTACTACCAAGTTTGTTGGTATGTGGTACTCTCGCGTAAACATATGAAGACCAAGTAATGATTTGAAAGTACCTTACATACTTTCAGGGTGGTTAAGTCATGTAAGATACAGGGTGCGACAAAATAACGGCCTTTTTGCCGGGCAGTGTTGTGCAAAGGGTATTATTGATTATTGAGTAATATAATCAGGAGCTTATTGATTATTTTTCATTCCTTATGAGTAATAAAATTATTGTATCGTTGTTTAACAATCCTTACATTATTTTAAAAGATTCCTTGAGATAAAATGAAGCATTGTTTAACAAAAGAATAACACGTGTGAGAGGTTAAACTGTATTATGCAATTCCTGCGCCAAGAGTTACACATCACACGCCTGGTAGATTCACATCTTTCTCTAAGATAACATGGGGTTATCATCACTCCAATACACAACTGTGACGATTAATATGTCCATTTAGTTTACGTGTAGCTTCATCAGACCACCAATT
Organism: Lepisma saccharinum; assembly: GCA_022664845.1. Lineage (NCBI taxonomy): Eukaryota > Metazoa > Arthropoda > Insecta > Zygentoma > Lepismatidae > Lepisma > Lepisma saccharinum. Next base: position 20,634 of record JAGDQP010003316.1, read on the forward strand.
CTTTGGGGTGTGGGGGAAGAAATTGTACTTCTATTTTTTTCTTTTTTAAATTTCACAGAATTCTACCCTCCTATCCGTATTCCCCTCATTGAATTGAATTTATTTTAAGGTCTTTAGGCAACTATGGCTCAGGCCGTATGGATGATGATGATGGTATGAAGAAAGTGGGAGGAAACGGGGAGTACCCCGAGAAAAACCCACGCACACGGTGTTTGTCCACCACAAAGCCCACATGGCATGAGCAGAGATCGATCCGACGACCCCCAGCACCAGAGGTGAGCGCTCTACCAACTGAGCCACCGTGGCCCCCCGTATTCCCCTCCTGTAAGGACTAACACACACGTGGTATGTATGGCCTTATGTTCAACTGTTTCATCAACCTACGAACATTTCTGGCACTTACACCACGCCCATTTCTAGTGATAGACGCTTAGATGGTTTCTGTTAAGTACGCTGCAACGATTCCCATAACCTTTTTATTTTAGCACTTGTAGAAAACGGTCGTCCTGTTCTTAAATTACTCACGCTTCCAATTCTCTCAAAATTTTCTGAAACGACTTGTTATGGTACAGCTCTGCACCTGCTGAATACCACATTATTCTGCTAACAACCGAGCGGTTAGAGCTCCAGTGCGTTTATTTCCATAATACAGTTGAACCGTTGTACGTATTCGTTGTTCTTTTGTTAAACAATGCAGTATTTTACCTCACGGAATCTGAAAAAAAATTTTAGGAATAGTAATAACAACTATAAAATAATTATATTATTAATAAAGAATGAAAAATAATCAATAAAGCTTTGTATACTCTTTGCACAACACTGCCCGGCAAAAAGGGCGTTACTTTTGCCGCACCCTGTATATTAAAATGACGTAATTTTTTAGTGTGTCTAACGCGATCTTTAAATGCATATTACCACTTGTTTTGTTTGTAGTGATCTTTATTATTAGTTTTATTCGCAGCCCATATTGATATCGTTTCTGTGTGGTTCTGTCCGCTTATTTCGTGTGAACTTGAGGGGGAATTGTCGGCCACTGGTATCGAATCCACGACCTTTGGAGTGCGAAGCCAACGCTCTACCAACTGAGCAATGGCCGTTCGGTGAAGTACGGGATAAAACTTATTGACACAAGCTAAGAGATGATGAGATATTGTTGCAAACATTACGAGTTGTAAAATGACAAGATTATATACAGATGCTTATCAGAATAATGGAAACACCTGTAGTTGGCAACACGTCAGATGTATGGGTTGGCAGTGGTGTCGTGGCGACCGCAGCGCCGGACTGCTGGTGGTGGTGTGTTAGGTCGGTCTCCATACTACGTCAGGCGTCGTGGAACAGGAGTGTGCAGTGGCTGCAGCAGACGGAGGTAGTGTAAAATGGGAGACCTCTCAGAGTTTCAAAGAGGGCAAATTGTTGGTGCGCGGTTATGTGGAGTGAGTGTGACGGCAGTGGCTAGTGTGTTAGGTGTGTCGCCAGGGACAGTGTCGAAGGCGATGACGGCCTACACAACACACGGGAAAACCACATCGGGGAAGCGGAACAGTGGGCGGAAGAAAAGCATCAGTGACAGGGCACGCCGGGTATTAAAGCGCATTGTCACGCGGAACCGTCGTGCCACTGCGGCGCAAGTGACGGAGGAACTCAATCAGCACCTCCCCCAACCTGTTTCGACAATCACAGTCCGCCGCGAATTACATGACATGAACTTACGGGGTCGTGTTGCACGGGCCAAACCTCTCATCAGGGACCAGAACGCTTTAGCACGCCGCAAATGGTGCCGCGACCATGCAACTTGGACCGTTGACGACTGGAAACGTGTGGTATGGTCGGATGAGTCACCATTCACCCTATTCAAAACCACGGGCCGTGTTTATGTGTGGAGAACGCCCAAAGAAGCGTATGATCTGCAGTGTCTCCGCCCAACTGTGAATATCATGGTTTTCATTGGGTCCTGTGGTCACACTTCGCGGACGCATCACTGCCAACGATTATGTCGCAATTTTAGGAGACCACTTGCATCCTATGGTCCGGATGTTGTTCCCGGACAATGACGCCATATTCCAGGATGATAATGCACCCATTCACACAGCTGGATTGTTGCAGCGTGGTTTGAGGAACATCGCGATGAAGTTCAACACCTCCCCTGGCCCGCCCAATCCCCAGATCTCAACATAATTGAACATCTGTGGTCCATCTTGGAAACACGACTCCGGCGACGATTTCCACCTCCATCCTCTCTCACAGAACTGGCCGATGCCCTGCACGAGGAATGGTGTAATATTCCACTTGCTACCATTCACGACCTCTATGCCTCTATCCCACGTCGCATCAAGGCTGTTCTGAAGGCGAAAGGTGGCCCGACACCATATTAATGTGGTAAGTTGCACTTTCGTTCACGTGTTTCCATTATTCTGATAAGCATCTGTATAAGAGGTGTGTAAATAAAGTAATGAGATTGACAACACTGCGCACGAACCGGTAAAGCTGGTGACGTGGAACTTGGAGGGGAGGTGGATGAACATGTGATACACCATCACACCATCAGTGCAAGTTGGACCTCGCTAGCGTCGCGTTCGTTGTTGTAGCGATTGTTTTAGTGAATAGGTTTTGCTTGTGCGTTCTGACATTGAGTGAAACGAATATCGAGCAACGGTATGCGATCAGGTTTTACTTCAGACTTGGACACAGTGCAAACAAAACTTTTGCAAAACTTCGCCAGACCTACGGAGACAGTTTTTTGTCAAGGGTTTTCGTTGGTTTAACACATTTGCATAAGGAGGTGAGTCAATTAAAGAACCTCGCAGCGGAAGGTCTTCGATTGCAAGAACTGATGCAAATTTGAACAGAGTCCGGGAGCTTGTGCGTTCCGATCATCGGTTGACAGGATGATCGGGAAAGAGTTGAATTTGTGTCACACCACCGTTCATCAGATTTTGACCAATGAATTGGGGATGCGAAACATTGCTCCAAATTGGTTCCGAGACCTCACGCGGGAGCAAAAGGACATGCGCAGGGCAGGTGCGTTGATTTTTTGGACTCAGTTGAAAATGATCCCCATTTTCTGGAACGTGTCATTACGGGTGACGAGACTTCGGTGTTTCAATACGACCCGTAAACCAATCACCAAAGCATGAAATGGCACACTCCCAGCTATCCAAGGCCCAAAAAAGCAAGAATGACCAAGTCAAAGATCAAATGCATGATGATTTGCTTCTTTGATATCCAGGGAATCGTTCACAAAGAGTTTGTGCCTCCAGGTCAAGTGGTTAATCAACACTTTTACTGGGAGGTTCTAGAAAGACTGCGAAAAAGGGTCATGCGTGTGCGACCAAACATCAAAATGAACTGGGTGTTGCATCACGACAATGCGCTTTGTCACACAGCAATTTCAATAAACACTTTCAAGTTTTTTGGCCAGTAGAACATTCCCGAGGCTCCCGAGCCGACTTGAGTCCTTCTGACTTTTTCCTATTCCCGTGATTGAAAACATACCTGAAGGAACGTGGACAACATTCAAAAGGTTGTAACCGACCAGCTGAAGGCTATTCCAGTATCCGCGTTCCAGCACTGCTATGATGAGTGGAAGAACCGTCTCCAGCGCTGTGTAGTTTCCCGAGACAATGTTGCTTTGTAATGTTCTTGGAATAAAACAGTCTCATTACTTTACTTACGCACCTCGTATATATAAGATGGTAAAAAAAAGGTATATATGTCCGCACTTTCTGGTGTTTCTTTCAGATCCATCTAGTCATTTTTCCGCCTTCATAACCTGTCCACACTGTTACTCAGCATCTGTTGGCAACATGGCGTCTTAGCCAAAGATTGTACTAATTTTTTACTATATGAAAATACATCATAAAAGATTAACATTTTGAAAGTTTGAGCCATCGGAAAAAAATTCCCTGCGAACCACAAGTTCGAAGTCATGGACCCCATTGCTGCGAAAATATGAATAGGGCATATTTCAGAATGTAAAACATCACCCCAAGGTTGTGTTTACATATATTGATAGTCCTATATTAACTGATGATGAGTGCTCATACATTTTAGTGGCAACAAAGAATGGACTAAAAACAGTTTTTGTATGATTTTAACAATTACTTTCTTCAGCTAGCAGCAACATTCCAAAATAAATTTTAGTGAAATTGAAAGTTCATGGTAAAAGTAAACTATGTGATATGAAAAAATTGTGGGTTCTCATTTAAGAGTGAGAGCTGTTTAAAAATTTAAAAATTTCCGAATTTAGCGATCTTTTAATGGCAATTATCTGAAAACAGCATTACTTTGGAGTCTGGACAATGGCTGGGAATGTCTATAAACGTTAGGAAAAAAAAACACAATTTGTACTAAAAAGTAAACAGAAGAATTTTGTTTACGCATGACAAAAGTACAAGCACGTGGCGCGCTTTCTATATAAATCACTTTACAAATTTTTCAATTGGCGCTCCCCATGTATTTCCTTTTTAGTCACACACAAACCAAATTACTTGTATGAATTGTTTTTTTTTTTTTTAAGTTTTTAATACGTTATTTTTTTTTTTAGTTATTTCGATGTTCGGATACTTTTTCCTTGACAAATATATTGTAAGCAGATGACACCCAAATCCTAAAGTATTCTGCAACCAGTTAAACGAAACATCGTTGCGGGTTAGTATTTATTTTAGGATAAAGAAGGTCTTACTGACAAAAATATTTGCTTTTAAAATATAGAAATAAATGAGAGTAACAATGGAATATTGTCACCCGACTTACGTCGCTGTGCAAAATTTCATCATTGTATGACGTCGGGAAATAAGTTAAATTAAGGTTGCAAAGTTTGAGGACACGGAAACCATAGTGAATTAAAGAAAAGTATGTAAAAAACAGTGGGGGTCTATTTTCTTTCCAAACAAAACAAAATTTCTCAACATACTGTATTTCACTACTTTGACATTTTTTCTCACATTTCAGAAGACTAGCACAAATGCTTATATCTTACATAGCTATAATCTATAATTTATATAAAAAATGATCCTCCTCAGACAACACAAAGGAATTCTTCTACAGTCTTTTCAGACACTTACCTTCATATTTTGTTATTTCTGCTGGATACCACTTTTTCTAAAAAAAAATTTAAAAAATAATAATGCGGTACTGATTTCCCATGCTCCTAACGATTGATCTAATGGTATGAAGGTCATCTGACTCTTCAACCTGTATGTCTTCTTCAGGTTCATCTTTAATACTCTTTCAGAGTTGAAAAATAAAGTATGCCTGGGCGCTTCTGCTTTGCATCAAGGTCACTAAAGAACTACGGATATGCTGCAAATCACACATTTCAGGCAGATGTTCTTCATCCTGAGTGGCTATTATCTTCTCAACTAGCTGAAAAATCCTAAAGTACTGACTGCAGATCAAACTAGCCTTAGTAATACCCAATCCTTTAAGTTGAGGCTTTTCAGTATATAAGAAGAGCCTGAACTTTCTTCCATTGCTGAACTTGATACGTTGTGCATGAAAACTCCTTGCAGATGTAAACCTCAGTGAACTTACATGGAACAAGAGCAAGGACAGCGATTTTCTGTAACACTAATAGCAATATGGTATTCTTCCCCAAGCTTCTTGATGTCATTTTCTTCTGAAGAAGAAACAGTTTATTTTAAAACGTCCAAAGCTATTTAACCACCTTGACCAGGTGCAACATTTTCACAAAACTCTCGTTTCATGACTTCCAGATGCTGTTGAAACTTCTTTTTGATGTATTTCTTTGCACTTTCACACAGTTCACTAACGGATGAAGTTATGTAGAATTTTACTGGCCAAACACTTGCTGCATTAGCTAGGTAGCCCAGTATTTTCTGTTTGGAGATTAAGGTTCGAACAACACAACAGGAACATAATCTGGATCAGTAGGAGGATTTACACACTGAGAAACTAGATCATCATCTATTAGAATACTTTTAGCTTGTAGCTCTTTCCGATGGTTAGCTCATAAAGACTAGAAAAAAATCACATAAAACTATTTTTTTATTATATAAAAAGTACAACAGTATATTCAAATCAGTGCCAAAACAATCTATATTCTAAAAAAAATATCTAATATTTGTTTGCTTACTTCTTGCTGATTACATAAGGAAGTGGAGGAAGGGAAGGCTGGGTGGCGCGGACCCCAAAAAAAAGATAATGTGCTCTATTGAAAGAAAAGTAAAGAATGGCGGCCTTTCACTTTTACAGCTGTTTCTAAAGCATGTAATTCTTATTTTCTTTACTTTTTTTTTACCTTATTCTTATGTTTGGGAATATTCTGAAAAAGATGAAAAGCACGGGGAGACCAAAAAAGTAAGAACACTTTTACAATTCCCTACGATGAAGTAAAACAGAATTATATGAACCTCCTCGAAGGGTGCAAAAGTTCTATTCCTAGTGATGCAAATCATTGAAATCATTATCTGTGAAAAAACTCGAGAATGTGAAGGTTGGGCAGTTTGTGTACGTAGAACTACAAAATTTTTATCAAAAAAAAAAAAAAAACATTCCTTAAATGAAAAGTTAATTTATGGAGAGCACACTCGAAGAAAAAACCTGAGCAAGTACAAAAAGCCATGAGAATGGAGGTCATTGAAGGAAAAATAAAGAGTACAACCAAACGCATATCTACCTAGAAATGAAATCCAGGTTGTGTTCAGCCGATTTGCAAAGCACAAACGAGCAGGCACAGTTGAGTTTTTAACTCTGAAAGACAGTACTATAAATGAAGAGTCAGAAGAAAGTGACTCACACGGGGGTCCTTAAGTCGCAAGAGCTAGATTTTTGTGAAAATTGGTTTCCTGACTAATTTCAGGTCGCTAATTAGCGTGGTGGTAGTCACTCGTTTCGGAAATGGGTTGTTTACCTGCTACGCTTTGGTAAACTTGTCACACCAAGCCCGAAATTGTGGGATTAAAGACTTTTGTCTGGCCCGCTACTATGCACCTAACAATGTCCTTTTGATTTGATATAAATCTCATTTAAGAAGTAACAGAACATGCATTCACAATATATATCCATCAATTTCAGGTTCGATGTGACAAGTATACCACAAGGTAGCGGGCAAACAATGCATTTCTAACCGAGTGACTATCATCACGCTTATTAGTGACTCGAAATTAGTCAGGAAATTATTGTCCAAAGAGGATCATTTTTGGTAAAAACAAGAACAATTGTATGTAAGATTCACCTGTGTCAGTCAGCCCAAGATTTTTTTCACTCTATGATAACGATTTGGCAACTACTTCTGAAATGTGTGAAAAAAAAAAAGTCAGAGTAGTGAAATACAGTATGTTATGATTTATATTTCTCGGAAAGTAAGAGACCCCACTGTTTTTGCTTCTCCAAACATTTGTAGATATTCCCTGCTACAATAAGGTACAATGAGCTATTGTAGAGGGTAAAGCTGTTTTCAGATCGCTGCCATTGAAAGATCGCAAACTTTGGAAATTTTTAAATTTCACGTAGCTTTCACTCTTAACAGCAACACGACTCCACACTTTTTTTGTAACACACAGTTTACTTTTACCATAGACTTTCAATTTCACTAAAATTAATTTTGAGGTGTTGGTGCTTAGCTTAAAAAATATGCGTTAAAATCATATTGAAACTTCTATTCGTCCATTCCTTGTTGCGACGCAAAAATGCAAAGAAACAATGTCCAATTAAAATGTACGAGCAATCATTATCAGCCAATATTGTACTATCAGTATATATAAACACAACCTTGGGGTGATGTTGCTTTACAGAGCTACAGCATTCTGAAATATGCAGTGTTCACATTTTCACAAAAAAAAAGTCCGTGACCCTGTACTTTGGGGGTTCATTTTGGGTAGGAATCTTTTTCCCGAGGCCTCAAACTTGCAGTGTTAATCTCTCATGACCTATTTTCATGTAGTAAAAAATTACGAATAGTAAAAAAGTACAAATATCAAAATTGTCTCTTTTCGTATGACTTTCTAAATAATGGTTCGTAAATACTTTCAGATTCTGCGATTTGAAGCCACAAAGGAAAAAACATGATAATATGCACGGAATCACTTGTTGAACAGACGATGATGGAATGAAGAAAGTGGGAGGACACGGGAGAACCCAGAGAAATCCATGCACATACTATATTGTCCACCACATAGTCTATATAGCACGAGCCGGGGACACACGTACCAGAGGTGAGCGCTCTACCACTGAACCACCGCGGCCTATTTTCGCATGTTGTTTCCATAATAAACTATACCAGGTATGATGACCTAAAACAGTGATCGGCAGAGGTTGACTGCTCTCTGACGTCAACTCTTAGAGAATTCGTGCTCTTTTATAAGAACATCATTATGCAGAGTTCTTACCGTTAGGCGACTGGAGTGTTGTTCTTCAGGTTCTCATACAGAGTAACCTTGCTCCGAGGTCATAATCGCATCATCTGCCTAGAACATTGTTTTAGAAACTAATCAAAAATAAAACTTTAAAGCAATCCAAGCAAACTACGGTATCTACGATCTGACCTCTCTCACGCACAGAGCGCGCACGTGAGAAAGAAAGAGACTAGTTACAAGCATGTTGTCAACATTTATGTACATTTGATTCACCTACCATTTTGAAACACTGTGAGTACAATTACTGAACATATTTATTAATAGCAACAACAGAAGGATACAGATCAGTCATTAGTGAAAATACAGAAACATGATTTAAAAAAAAAAAAATAACTCTACTTAGCCACAGTTCATTCACGTTAATACACTCGCGCACTCGAGTTCATACGTTTTCCATCACTCGCAACAGTGTAGCTACCGGTATGACATGAATTTCCTCCACAATTCTCTGCTTCGGCGTGTCTAGATCTGGTGCGCGGTAGTTCGATTCAAAACTTCGTAACCGATTTCGTGATGGTATGGCGATCGGGTACTCTCCCATGTGATCCAATATTGAAATAGTGACTAGATAATCGCGGTATCAGAAAGAATTATTATTTTTGAAGATGGTCTAAATAGCGAACGAACAATGTTCAGCCCATCACCGCTCCCTGTTTACTCGCTGAACAATTTGTGCATGTCGTGTCATCCCCTCTCCGGGGACATGTGAGTACTACGATTGAAAATAGTACGTGAACACTGGAACACCCTGTATATGAAGCAAAGGAAGAAGTGAAACTACCATATTTACATTTTTTTTAAAGAACTCTCTTAATTATAATCGCGCATTTTAAATTATAAGTAAAAATAATTGAACAACTAAGTTACATCATCTTTCTTCCATAACCATACGTTTGAAGATTCGTACAAATTATTCTGACGGGAGGATTACTAAATAGGTTTGTGTTCTTGCAACAAATGCAATACGAAGTTCAAATAAAAGCACCCAATTCAAGGTACAACCTGAGTATTATCATTAAACACTTACAAACCCTCCGGGCAACTATTTCTTAGCACATGTAGGACACGAAAACATATGAGTACAAGCTATACGTTCGTTCTTTTTAGCACAAGCCACAGCAATTCCGTATATTGAGATCTATAGTCCCCCCTCCCCCCAAAACAAATTACGGCATAGGGTACCTAATATTAATTATACAAATCATTTAATTTTGCCAACATTAGGTCAAATTAGTGACTATCTAAGCTTAGGAAGTAACTACCGTAAGCCAAACATGTGAAGACTTGAAGTAAATAAGGATGTTAAGTGAAACACCTACGAGAAAAACCAGCTTTATTAATTTTATTTCCACATAAAAACAACAAGTCTTCACCTTTTATAAACACCCAATAGAAGGACTAAGTAATGTTGTCGGAGTGTGATTCTTATATACAGGGTTCCCACCAAAACTGGATAAAAGAATTCTCTGACTTTTCCAGGTCTTCAAAAAATAGTTAATCTTAGGATAAACATGCTCTAATATATAAACACAGAATTAGAAGTTTGTTATTTTAAATAGATGTTACAAAACAAATAAAAGGAGGTCAAGCTAAGTAAAAAAAAAAAAGAAAAATATACTATTGAAAAACTACATTCTCTCTTGGCCTCACCTATTTGCCCTCACAGCCAAGACTTACGATTAGTTGTGAGTGCGTGATTTCTCCAGTGATTGCGTAAAATCGACTCGGCGAGCAGAGTAATCCTTAGAGTAGCAATAAATGTAACGTAGAAATTGATTCAGCTTCCAACTTGACTTTTTGTATCCACACTGAAATGCCTCGCGGATTACATGAAGCCCACAACAGCCCAAATCGAGCACTTCTGGATCATTTCCATCTGAAACTAATTCTATTTCGAGCTTCCTAAATACCTAATTCACATTTAGACTATCCATCGAAACTTCGATTATTTTGTGCAATGAAAAATAAGACTACCTCAAGAAATTTAGAGATCAAGCTATGAGCAGTAGAATGACTCAGAAAAACAGAAGTAAATTATCTTGTATTCCGAGGAATCACCTTTTCCTCACTTTTATTCCAATACATCAACAGAAAGTACATTGTTCTTTCTGGATAATTTTGTTAAGTTCATCATCAAACCACAACACACAAAATCAATTCATTAAGATATTAAAGTATGGCGTAAGACAGTGAATTACTACATATGAAGTTTGAGTTGAACCCATAGTGAATTGATGGGCAATAGTTCTTTGAACACGAGCTTAAAAATCTCACCCAAACTGGTTTAAACACTGAACGTCGCATGGCTTTGATACCAGCTTCATGGCTCATAAAATTTCAGCTTCAAGGACTGTTTCCTTCACAACGAACTTTTTTTACAATTCCATTACTGAATGAGGTCTGAAATTTACACCAATAAAAACTGCTTTTGATTTATTAGTACAGTTTGCCTACTCAGGGATGGGTTGAATCATCAAAAACACACCAATAGTACTTGGTCTGGAATCTTCACATGAACTTGCTTTTGTCTTTGAGAAGCTACTAGTAATGCCTTAATTACTACAGCATATTATACAGGACATGTAAAGGAAGAGCTCATGCAGGGAGCACATACTCTGCCACCTACCATTTTTCCACTGCATAATGATGAAATACAACTTCAAACACAGCATTTTTTTACATCGAAACGTGGTTTGTAAAATATGAATACATTTGGCTCTTCAATTAAAAACGGTTTCTGAGAATAAATTCCATGACCTTTCCAGGACCCCAGTCGGAAAAATAAATTCCCTAACTCTTCCAGGTTTACCAGGTTGGCGGGAAGCCTGTATATATAGTATAGTAATTGTTATTCCTGTAAAAATGCAATTTTCACCAAAAATGGCACTTAGATCCTTAATTACTAAGTTCTTAAATCATGAACACTATAAATTTGTAAAATTTGAAGAAAAAAAAAAACTTAAAATCTAAACACAAAATATCTGTCATGATTTATTGTACATATGCCTTCTTACCATAAGATCTTGAAACTCAATTTTTTGCTGCATATAGGGTTCTTTACATGATGATATTATTTTGTGTTAGAGATTATGCTAACGGAATTCTGAAAGAAAAAAGGGTGTTTCATAGACCTACAACATTCATAATGAAGAACACTATATATTAAAAATCTCTATCAGTATCAAAATATTCACCTTTAGAATAAAGCGACGAACAAAACTACCCATAATATTAATTTTAATTATTCAATGCTAAACAAACATTCATCTGATAAACGCTACCACACTGTCTAACAAACCAATAGTTTTGTTCCAAGATTAAACAAATATCTTAAAAACACAAGCAAAAAAAATATGGAATACTGATACAACAAAGAGTAACAAAAGGCAACTTTTAAAAAAAAACACGTGCCGGCCGGGTGGTCGAGCGGTCTGCGGCGGTAGGCTATCGACTCAACGGTCCCGGCAGGGGCATGGGTGTGGATTTTAACACTTAACAGCTAAAGGCAAATCGTGACGGGCCGAAGTCCAAAGTTACTAAACTGGCCCACATAAAAATAAAGTTTACCAAAGTTTTTTTTTTAAAAAACACGTTATATATACGAGGGCACGCTGAATATTAATACCTCCTATTCTTTTGCTCTGATGTAAATAAATATGTACTCTGGAGTACCTTTTCATTGTATTCATGACACCTTTCTCTTTCTCTGTTGCAGGCTTGAAACTGGTCACTACTGGGGGGCCCAGAGCTATAGCACGAAACATGGCGGCATGTAAAAACACTATGTTGGTGCGGGTAAAGCAGCGGACGGTGATCGAAATTTTAACAGCAGAAGGTGTGTCTCCTAATGACATCTATCGGAGAATGAAGGGTGTCTATGCTGATGACTGTGTTGATATCAGCAAGGTAAGACATTGGGCTGTTCGTTATTGAACAGAAAACCCCACTGGAGCGAACAACCAACCAAGTGGAATGTCACGCACTGCAACTGATGACCCACCTCGCAACCGTGTTGATGAACTGATTCGGAAGAACCGTCGCGTCACACAGGAAGAGTGGCATACCATGGGAGCGAGTGCAGGCGATAATCGCAGATATGGGATGCCGCAAACGTCGTACATAGTCTGTGCTGCGCAAGACGACTCCCGACAAGAAACATTTGCAAACAGGTGCTTCAGCCCATGAACGTGATGATTTCTTGAACATTCTCACAGGTGATGAAGGTTGGATACACCATTTCGACTCTGAAAACAAGAGAACTTCCATGGAATATAGCCACAAAGGATCACCTGCACCAAAAAAGTTTAAGGCAGGCAAAGGATTGTAGACAACCTTCTGGGACTTTCATGGTGTAGTGCACATGCCTAAGGGGACGACCAATTCAGATCAGTACTGAAACATCCACAACCAAACTGAAAGCACGGATTCGACGAGTTCGTCCACAAATGGACTGACAACTGCACAGATTTAGCGCTTTGGTTTCACTGTCCTACCTCAACCTGCATACAACCTAGATCTGGCCCCATCCGTTGTCATCTCTTTCCGACACTTAAAGAACACCTGAGAGGCTTTTATTTTGAATCGGACGGTGCAGTGAAGCAGAAAGTGCGGCTGTGGTTCCATCGTCAGTATGAACAATTTTACACTGACGGCATTAAAAAACTGCTCACATGCTGTCAGTAAGAGTGTTGACCGAAATGGCGACTAGAAAAATATTATTGAGAGTTGAAGACTGAAGTTATAGTAATGTACTTGCTTTTGTTTTATACCGATAACATCAACCGTCTTCCACCAAAAAATAGGGGGCATTACTTTTCAGCACGCTCTCGGAATTTTAAATCACACAGTTACAACACATTGTTCTATAGGCCTGGTTTGGTTCCAGTATTTGAATAAACTGATATTGAAAACCAGTCCCAGTTTAGAAGAAAGGGTAAAATTTCTTACCTTACAGAAATCCTTGGTCGTCTCTTTGTTGAATATTATTGCCGGCGTGCAGTATATATATTCTACTCACTCTACAATTGTATTGTAAACTGCAATGAGAAAAAGTAAAAAATGTTATATACTGAAAAAAACAAATTTAGAATTATATTATTCACGTAGAAAAAGGAACTAAATTTGAAAGAATACAACTCAAAGCAGCTGTTGAGCTAACATAGCTTTTACGAATGAACTCTCGATGACTTCAACTAATGCGCTTTTTAATATACACATAATATTGTTACAGCTTGATAAAACATTGTGATGAGTGCCGTGTTTTGTTTTTGTTTCATAACGATGAAAGAGTAATCAGAATATCTATGTAGGGGTAGACCCTGAATTAAATATTGCAGCTAACTAAAAACTAATATAGTTTGCTGCTGTTGTCTTGTTATTAGAATCCACAAGGCTGTGATGATTTTCGTGTCGTTTTGTGAAGACTTGTTTAATATGCATAAATCAAGAATATTAAATGGCCTTCGGAAAAATTACTAGATTGCCAAAGAGCGAACCCTCTGAAGGAGTTTCATGGCTGGTATGGTGTATTTCTTCCGGATTTCAAACTAATTAGTATGTGGGTCATAGCGCCTAGAGCCCTAGACAAATACTGTTGCTTCGAATTGAACGATTCTATATATATTACAGATAATAGTCTGCCCTACAATTTGGGGTGTAATTTGTTAATGTCAGTGTACAAATACATTATGAATGAAAGGGGAACATTCTAAAAAAAAACGAATAAATGTGGATACATTTTGAACTCCGCCCCCCCCCCCTCGTATGGTGTATTTCCCCCCGATGAGCGAAAAATTAAATTGCTTGTGAGCCTTACCTAACTATGTTCTCTCTGTAATACATAAAATGCAAAGTGTTAGTATGTAAAGTTCTGATACACCAATGTAAATAGTATTATTTTATTTGGATGCAGTGGCTTTTTTTTTTATCTGTCATATCACAAACACTATTGCCCCGAATTTAGCCATTTCTTTATATATTACAGAGAAACGTCTGTTTTGCAAATTACTTGTAAACTGTTTATATTAATGTACAAATACATTACGTATAATGAAGAGCATTTTAAACAATGGATAAATTTGGATAAATATTGACTTTGTCCTCTCCCTGTCGGCACCCTAATGAACGTATCAACATGAAATTGCTTGTAGTTCTTACCGAGTATGTTACCTCTGTAATACGTAAAATGCAAATTGTTAGTACGCCTAGTTTGATATAGTAGTGTCATTTTGCCAAATGTAAATAGTACTATATTATTCGGATGCGGTGCCGCCGGATGTAGTAAATTGGTTACAGTATAAACACTATTGCCCCGAATTGGACGTATGTTTCATATATTGCAAATAATAGTCTGCACTACAATGTACTGTGTAATTTGTTTCTGTTAGTGCACAAACACAATATGAATAAAGGGAGAAATTTTATACAAAGGATAAATTTGAACCTTTGTACCTTCCCTGTCGGCGCCCTAATGAATGTATGAACATGAAATTGCTTGTGAGCTTTACCTATTATGTAATCTCTGTAATACATACAATGCAAAAGTGTTAATATGCATAATTTGTGTCACATTGCCATACATGTGAATAATATAGTATGGTATTTGGTTGTAGTAAATCGGTCACAGCACAAACACTAATGCACTGAATTGTACGATTGTGTTATATATTACAGAAAATAGTCTGCCCTACAATTTACTTTGTAATTTGTTCATGCTACTGCTCAAATACACTATTACTAAAGTAAAGAAAATGAATACATTTGGCTCAACGCTCTCTTCTGATGGAGGGATATGCTCCTCATTAGAAATTTAACTGTGTATTCCTTCGAGAGTATTTTTGTGGTCATGTCTTGATATGAAAAATAAAAAAAATGCACACGAAAGAAAACAAAGTTCACTCCAGTTTTTAAAGTGAGAAACAAGAGATAGCGAAGCTAGATGAACAATTCAGCAATCCCAAGTTGATAATGAACGAATGTCAATATAAATTCAAGCCTACTTACTTGCTTGCGCGCACACACACACACGCACAGAGAGAGAGAGAGATTCCCTCTCGCTCTGGCACCGTGTTATAACCGTCTCATTTCCCATTTTCGAAGATACATTAAAGATAGTGCTTAGTTTAGTGATTAACAATAATAGCTGGAAACACTTAACTTTACCCAGATGAATGAGAGAAGAGAATAAAAATTAGAGAGAGAGAGAGAGATTGAAAACAGACAAACACAAAAGAAAACTAATATCAACTCGTTCCTGAGGAATGAGTTAGGAGGAAAAACCGACATACGCAACTCTAACGCCGGGTGTACTAATGCCAATACAGTAGGTAACCATCAGAGCGTATGTAAAGAATGGCAAGTCCCATTGAGATTTCCATTTGAGACAGTTGTGAAATTTTCAAGTGGCACGTAGTAATATTGATGTAAATAATTAAGGTTGTCTTTATAAAAATAAAATAATGACTAATTGGCCCAAATACAGTTTTTAGTGGTAACAACTACGCGAACAGTGCTATACGAGAGCCAGTTGATTCCATTAGTCGGAGAAGAAAAAATAATACGTTTCGGCGAAGAATACACAAATGGTCTGCCTGAATATAAATAAAATATTAGGTATAAACGCAGTTTAGCGGTGACAACCAGGTGAGCAGTGTACAAGTGGCAGTGAATTTCGACAGCTGGTAGAGGGGACAATTAACACGTCACCCACAATTGTTAAATAATTAATTTTAAGGGCAATGTAAAGCTGAGATCTCCAACAAGAGACGAGAGCACTATCTTCCTCCGTATGTCTAATGTATTTTTATCGTTGCACGAAATTTCAATGCTGCTCCTACAAATTCAAGCCTAGAGAGTTCAAACTTTCAGGGAAGAAAGTTCATAACCAATTCAAGAGTTGTATCCGTGCCGATTTTTCATTTTCTTTCTTGTTCATTTTTATATCCATAAACAACAATGAAACCATTTCAACAATGAACAAAAAAAAGAAGAATCGGCACTGATAAAACTCTTGAATTTGTTATGAACTTTCTTCCCTGAAAGTGTGAACTCTCTAGGCTTGAATTTGTATGAACAGCATTGAAATTTCGGGCAACGATAAAAATACATTAGACATATACGGAGATAGTGCTGCCATCTCTTGTCGGAGATATTGGCTTTACATTGTCCTTAAATACATGCGCCTCATAACAAATTTGTGAGTGTGACACGAGTGATAGGAAACGTCGTTTTATCGTTACGAGGTGTTTTGAAAAAAGTGTTTTATTATTCTTACCAGGTATGGTGCATAAAATAATTTACAAATATAACCCTAAAAAGTAATACTGTCATTTGAATAAAAATTTGTTTGTGGAAAAGAATGTTTTTGCTTTCTATGGGTTGCGAATAAGTAACGAATATTGACGAAGTAGTGTTTGCCAGTATCACAAAATACAGAAGTATTTTCACATACGGTTTGATACTGGTGTTTGTTTGCTGCTAAAAAATTAAAATAAGCGAGTTTTCTTGGGGCATTGTCTCTTATCCGAAGTAAAGAAGCATTTGTATTCGCCTCATCTGGTTAAGTAATTATGATATGAGGAACGTGATGTGTTGTCTATTTAACGTACCTTTGTCCCTCATAGTGACAATACTTATACAGTATTATAGTATATATATACTTACTCTTATCACTTCCTGTCACTGAAATCAATGCGAGCTACTGACACATGCCCATCCTTGAGCTATCAGATGATGTACAAATTTTTAAATGCACCAAAAGTGGATATGGCTCATTTATATATAATTCACCACCAGTATTTAATTCGTTATTGATTACGTGTCTTTTACCCATTGCTACTGTAAGATCAAGTATAAATGCCTTTTTATATAATTGCACAGTTCCAACTTATCCATTTTTCAACTTCAGCATTGCCCATACTCGCATAAGAACTAAAGATAAATTTTAAGCTTACAAACGATTCGAAACCAACAGAATACTTACAAATGCTCCACTTTATTCCTAATTTAAATAAAATTAATTTTGATTTAAATCACTGATTATTTTTTTTAAAATCATTCGATTTAAATCAATCAACCTTGCGATTAAAAGTTCATTATCTGTATCTTACCTCATCAAAATTATCCTTGTCACTTTTCCGTAGAACCACCACTTGCACCTGTCTATCCATATCCATAGTATGCGATTACCTCTTTAAAAATCACTCTACATACAAATGCACTAATCACCTGCGTCCTCTGTTTCAACTTCACTTCTTGCCTCTCTCGTCCTTAAAAGTATCTTTTCCGTTGTTTCGAAGAATAACCCCTTCCACCTGTTAATCAAAATTCACTCCTAAACATAGTTGGCTGGTTTAAACCATGTGTTCTTTTTTTAAAAAAAAAAAAAAATAGAACTGTCAGCAATTACATTTGTATTAGTAATATGAATCCAAGGTCTAAGTGCCATTATATTCATATTGGACTACCTACCTGAATATTGCCTAAATTAACGGGTAAAATCTAGTTCAACTCAATCAAAAA
Source organism: Lepisma saccharinum (assembly GCA_022664845.1). NCBI lineage: Eukaryota > Metazoa > Arthropoda > Insecta > Zygentoma > Lepismatidae > Lepisma > Lepisma saccharinum. The sequence continues at coordinate 38,531 of JAGDQP010003316.1, forward strand.
TGTAGAACTTAGAGCAGAAACTTAATGTTTGCAATGTACGCCGAAGTGTTGGAACGCAAAAAGGAGCGCACGTTTTAGTTATGGAAGTGTGATATGAGACTGCAAAAGATAAAACTACGTATAACTATCTATTTATCTGCTGCCGCGTATGCTGAAAAAATCTTAACCCATATTCACCACTCGATACTGTGTACGTGATTTTGTAGTTAAATACGTGCCATAAATAAAACTATGTGATGCAATTGGGATGTTGTCATGTTTGTATGTATCTGTTCAACGACTCGAATGCATACTTAACGAAATAATGATGACACATAGCTTTCCGTGATACATTCTGGAATGTTTATAGAAGTGTTTGTAATAATCATTTGCGAGGCAATGATATCTATGGAGCGTAAATATGGCACAATAGCTGGTTGACCTAAACAATACTTTATCCAAATTAACAACAAACTTTTTCACGCAATGTCCTTCGAATATGAATTTATGGGGAAAGGCTAGCTGCCCCCCCCCCCCCCCCCACACACACACACACACACAAAAAAGAGAAATGTATCTTTTCACATGTGTCTGTTGAAACGGAAATAAAAAGTCTTGTGCATGGAAGTGTGATACGGGACTAAAAGTATAAAAGTACATTAAACTATTTACCTGCTTACACGTTGGGATCGACCACATGCAGTTAGTGTTAAACGTCAGGACTCAGGAGCATCTCGTCCTCGCTTCTCGACGTGCCCGTGATTTTTGTAATAAAATATCTGTAATTCTTAACTCAAAGTGACGCCATTAGATTTCCTCCTTACACCGCAATGTTAATATGTACTAATAAACTACAGTGTGTATTTAATGAACTAAATATTTTTTTTGGATTCCTGGCTGTCGCTAGGTGTTTATAGGATTGTCTGTGATAATTACTTGTAAGCGATTAAGTGGTATGGAAAGTAGATATGGCACAACCCGTGGCTGACCTAAACAAAAAGTTATCGGTTTTTTTTTATGGTTTACGTAACTTAGGCTCAAGTTGGATTGGGAAGGTAGCGGTCAGTTACTTCAAGTTGCTACTATCTAGGAATTCGCCTGATGTTCTAGAACACTGTCCCGCCTCAATAAATTGAAGAAACTAGCTTTAGGAAAAGTGCCATTTATATTTTATTTATCATATACTAACCGGTATTACTTTAGCTGGGTGTTATTTTTCCGAACAAAATAAGTCACACTTTCATGAATCGGAATCATGGTAATTGGTAATCTTACGTCACTGTGACTCCCATATCAGCATTGAGGTTTCGGTACAAAAATCACGAACAGTACTTCGAGTGAGCGATAGCGAACGACGACGGGTTAGAAAAAGCTAGATTCGATATCTTTTTTTTATTATACGTGATGCAAATCACTTTAAACACACACCACATGTGACTGCTCTGGTTAACTATAGTAATGACGGACCAATTTTTAGAAATTTACAGGATAAATTGAGATAATTGTGTGATGTTTGTGAGTAATAGGGAGGAAAATAGTAATGTGAGTAACATTATAAGTGAACAATAATATTGTTGTAGTGTGTTTTTAAGATGTTTTAGGAAGCACTGCATGTTGTGGCGGAAGGAACTATTTCGCGTAGAGTTACAGTTGTTGTCATGTGGAAGGCGGCGTTGAAATGGCGCGTCTTTGTTATGGTTATGACATTTATTGCGTTAATTTTATTGAATCGTATAGAAATGACGAGGGAAAGTGAATTTTTAAGGTTATTTAGCAGAGTATTTATGTAAGGAACGTAAAAGGCCCCGAAATAATTGTACACGACTTTCTAATGGCAATTGGGAGAGTTAACACGCCTGTTTGCTGGTGAATATGTGTCAGAATATATTTTGTAAAGATACATGACCGCACCTAACCTCCACGTTCATATATTCAGTAATTTAAGATAATTTACGAAAAATGCAAAGAAGGAATTAATAATAATAAATGTGAACATATAAAAATATATTTTGTAAAGATACATGACCACACCTACCCTTACCTAACCTCCACGTTCGTATGGTCACTAATTTAAGATAATCTACGAAAAGTGAAAGAAAACGTTTGCGTAAACCGCTCGCCTCCCATGAACACGTAATGTGTGTGTTTTAAGTGATTTTGGTTTGGTTTGAGTGATTTTAAAATTGGTCCGTCACTACTATAGTAATGCCGACTGCTCCATTTACCGTTCCAAATGGATCGCCCGACGTATACTAAAGAGATGACCATTAACCTAACTTCTATAAAGGAATTAAAGGTAAATAGAAATAACTTACTATTTTCCAAGTTTACGGGAAAGCGATCTAAAACTATCACGTCGGCCGAAGTTCGAATCGCCGTGCCTACTGAATGTAGAAACCCGCGATGTTGCCGCCTGGACTATGGGTGCTGGGTCCGCCTTTCGAGGCAGGTACTGCCGCCTGGACTATGGGGGCTGGGTCCGTCTTTCGAGGTAGTTACATCTTTCCATTCATAGTAATATACTCCTCAGGCTAGTAACGCCATATCAATATACTTGAGTTATTCAATGTATGGGATTCAGTAACAAATAGAACTAAACATTTTAAACCATAATCAGAATTTTCCTTCTGCAGCATGTGAATCTAAGTTTGCATACAAATGCAGTGTCGTACAATTACGAACTTCTAAAGTTGTTTGTTTACAATTGTTATAAAGTAAGTTTAGCAACAACAAGATGATGCAACATAGAAAAGAAAACAAAACTTTATATAGTTTCGTGCTAATACTTTACCTTTTGGAACTATTATTCTTGAAATAACGATTCCAACGAACGAGACATTTGCTGTGACTAGCCTACTTTTCAGCTCATTACTAAGTCTATTTCGTATATACACATTCTGTTGGCTTTCTTTCCCAGTCAATCCACAGCTAGTTACTTGCACCATATAAATGCACGTCACAAAAGCTCTATTAGTTAATCTAAGGTAGTATTATGAACAAGTAAATTCTATACACTCATTTCCATAAACAACATTAGATCCGCCATCAAAACTTTACCTTTCGTGCAATTCCGTGTATTCACTATAGATGGCAGAAAGAACAGTAAATTAATTGAACGTCGTTATGCGCACATGGCTCATTTCCATGGAAACTTCCGGCAACTTTCCCGTAAAAACACAGTTTATAGATTTTCATTAGCATTGTTCATGTCAGCAAAATTACGTTGAAAATTCATGTATTATATCCGTCAACCTTCCAGATATTCTAGGTATGATTTCTTACAATTGAAATAGCTTGTCATCACCTAGTATAGAAACACGATTCAGTTTAATCTAGATTCTAGTGAATTAAGGGGAAAAGTTATTAATGTGATAATGCAATCATATTTGAACGAAGAAAGTAATAACTCTTTCTCCTATTTGTGGAATAACATTTGACGTTAGCTAGTGACGCAAACTAGGGCACCGTTCCGCCTACTCCTCGAAAATTACCGAAGCTTGCTGAGTGTCTGAAGCTCGTCGAAGCGGCGTTTCTTTTTAAACTTTAAATGAAACAGATTCCTATACCTCTATGATATTTAATTATACTCTATTTTGATAATACATTTGAAATGAACTAAGACTAAATAGCACCGGCATATTTTAAAATAAAATATTATTTAAATGAAATATTATCCTATGATATTTAACTATATTTTGATAAAATATTTGAAATTAATTAAGAAAGAATGTCACCAGCATTTTTGGAAACCAACTGTTTTTCAAATGAAACATTATCCTATGATATTTAACCAGGGGCGCAACAAAAATTATTGGATTTCCAATCCCCATGCAAGGAGAAGAATGAGCATCCTCAAATAAAACGTACTCCTATAGAATGACCAGAAATTAGATCGACAAAAAAGAGTATACTATAGATATATGCTATAAAGTCGCGCATGCACAAAACAATAATTAATTATTTGAAAATAAGATACAACTCTGTTAATTGCTACCATTATAGCTTATAACTTCTCGAATCATGCCCAATGGGTAGCCATGCCTTGGTTTTCACCACTTACTTGAATCTTCTGCCGCTAGATTGTGTACATAATTCAATTTATTTCTCTCTTCAAGATGAGATAAAAAGAATCCGAAGTTGCTTCGACTTTTCTAATTGATACGATATTTATTGTAAGCTGCTGTTCTTTCACATTCTTCCAGCCATCATCATTTAATAATTCTCCTGTCACAGACAGAGTTCATTTACTTATCATTTTTCGAAAATGATACGCAACAAGCGGCCGTTGCTCACTAGTAGATCGCTGGCTTAGCATTTGGGAGGTCGTGAGATTAATCCCAGTGGCTCACTAGCCTGACTAAGATTTTTTCAGGGTTTTCCTAAGTCATATCAGGTAAATACCGGGATGATACCTTCAAGTCAGACCCTGGCAGAGACCTTTCCGCATCTTTTCCCCTCCCCCTATCCTGGTCTGAGCCTTAGATACCTTAAGGCCATAAATAAAAAAACAAATCAAAATGTTACCACATACAACAGAAATCGCCACAGCCAAGTGATCTGGTGATACTTAAACATTAATTTCACATTGAAATATGCACTTGAAAATCCAGTATATGCACTCTTACATCAGATTAAATTAGGTTTAATGATTAACTTTGTGAAATATATTCGGAATTTAGAAATTACAAGGCATTCATTTAGAAATTACGTTAAAAGATAAGGAAAATAGTATAATAGTATTTTTGAATAGAGAAAAGTATAGAGTATTTGAACCTCTAAAATAGTATAATACTCTTAAAAGTACGTGTGTTTTGTCACCCTAACTAACTCCATAAATTCAAGGGAGGAGGTTTAGATTTCGGTTTAATTGTTTGGCCTGACTCATTGCTTTCACTGTATTTACCTATTTATTATTGGGAGTTTATTAACCCATACAGTGTAGATACATTCTACGAATATCCCCGTGGAGACATTGGAATATTCCAAGGATATTTACGATATTCTTGGTGTATGCGTAGAATATTCTATGAATATCTAAATGTCTAGGCTGAGCGCATATTCTAAGGATATTCCTGGGGATACCTCAAGTATATAATACGAATATGTCGAGGATAATTATACTTTCTCAGAATATTCCTAAAATTCCTCCAACCTTGAATATCCTTTTAATATTCTAAAAAGCATATCCTCGGAATATCCTTATTTGATCCTAAATATTCTGGAACATTGTACGTATATTGTGGTTCTAAACGGGATATCCTGTGCTATCTGGAAAATCATTGATTTTAGTTTGTCCGTGCAGGCGTCTGGTAATTTTTGGTCCGACCTTGCCTGGCGAGACCATGCCATGGACGAAATCCACCCTTGAGTTCAAGTACATTATTGTGGCTGGTAATTTTAATACAATAAATGTCGATGTTATACAAACTATAAGAATTACTCAGTGTAAGGCTTCTATAGAAATTAATTATTTATAAATTTCATACAGATAATCAAATAGAAATTGAAATTCAGTATCAATAAGCATATCTCTTTGTAGTGTTAGTGTGTTTCTAGTATTTAGAAAACAGTACTTACATAAAACTCTAATATAAACGAACCTCGGGGATGATCGAGAAGTTAGTGTGCTGTAGGTTCACACTCTGTAGGTTCCGTCTTTAGAAGCTTACCAACTCATTTAGGACGTTCATAACAATTCAATAAAGCAATCTAATGAAGGGTCTTTACCGGATGCGGAAGTATTGCTTACTTAACTTAAACATAGAAAAATCTGCCCCTTTCAGTGCACATGTAAAACTGAGACGGCTGAGTTCACTGAGTCTGTCTTAAGTTACAGAATTTCGTAAAAAAGCTTCTTGTAAGTTTTAACTTCGAAAATGAGTGCTCGGCCCACTACTACATCTAGTAAGAGAGTTGAGCGCGAACCCTTGAAACTTGAGCTTTAAAACTTCTATGTAAAATAATAATAATAAGATGTTTTAAAACGTTTATTAAAAATATGATGTTATGCATTTATTGATCTGGAAACGCGTTTTTTTTTGTTTTTTTTTTTTAAGAAAACCAGTTGAAATATTATGTGGCGTGTATATATTGGAGTATATCGCATCGAATTTCTCTACTTTTTTCAATTCGCTCCCTCCCACTTATCTGTATCTTATCTGGGAAACGTAGCCTACGTTATAACCTCAATACATGGATTCTTTTGTATAAATAAGGTAATTGTCTTTAATTTCATTTCAAATAAATCTTAATTTTTTTAATTTTGTTGTTTTTTCTTAAACATTTGCCGCATTAATTCGTCCGTAGTCATTCCTTTTACTTTACAAACTTACGATGCATTCTTCGGCAAACTTCGGTAATTTTCGAGGAGTAGGCGGAATGGTGCCCTAGCTTGCGTCGCTGGCTAACGTCAAGTTGGAATAACTACATAAATATATTGTAGGACTGTCTCACGAGCGCTACATTCCCACTACAATATAATATTCTAGTGCGTTGCGTCCGTTTACGTGTCAATATGGCCCTAAAAAGTTAAAATCGTATAAAACCCATTGAAATAAATGTTATGAAGGTAAATGGAGCGTAACAGAGAGGTGATAGAACAATTCATCCTGCTGAAAGTTAATATCCACATTATTGCGAACTCGAGAGAAACATATCACAATCTCACATTTTATTCCTTATTTATCGTTGTGACTTCAGCACAGTGCCTGAAACCCACATAAAATCTACCTTAGTTAGCTTTGTAGCCTCCAGTTTTATCAACTCTTTATTTCATAAACATGTTATAGTCATAATACACAGGGGCGGACTGGCAAACTTTGGCTCGCCCGGCTTGCTAAAGAGTTGGCCCACCATCAAAATTTATGGTATTAATTTGAGTTGCAGCAAGGACGTGTTTTTCGAAACTTAGCTAAGAACTATTTTCTGTCTCTGACCATATGTTAACCATAAGGTAGTATGTTAACCATCAGTAGAACCATAAGGTTATTTTCACCTTTTCTGCGACAATGCATCTATTTACTGTAGTTTCTTCATAGCTAAGACAAGTTTAGAACTGAAAGGGAACTTAAACAAAATATTCGATTACAGAAATCTATAGGTATACTTGCAAGATGAGTGCATCAGTATCACACCTCATCGACATTGCTGTGCTTTTGCGTCTTTACACATTTCTATTAGAATGGGATACTACGATTTGGTGATAAACTAAACCCATTATTACCCTTAAAACTTGTTTTCTATATAGTCATAACAGCTTTAACATAGGCGTTATTAATATTAACTACACAAGCGATAAGATGATCATAAACTTATTAAGATACCTAAGCTTGAAAGAAAAATTTGATTGGTTGCAAAACCGATAGTATGAATTATATATTCTTCAATAATATATTTCCCCTATTTTTAGCTCAATCGTTCTTTTAATGTAACACCATAATTTACATGCATTACAATTTTAATAATATATATTTTTGAATAAGGTTGACTATAATTACAATAGCAAAATTTAGGAACATTAACAAATTGCTGTGACTTAAATTGATTACATTTCTAGACAGGAGAACATGGATATGAAATTTTTTATATCACAACAACATAAATGCACTTTGTAGTTTATACAATAAGATACCCTAGTTTGAAAGAAAATTGTGATTGCTTGCAAAACGATAGTATGCATTACAAATCATATTCTTCAATAGTATATTTTCTTAGCTCTATCGCTTTTTTAATATAACACCATAATTTACATAGTTACAATTTTTATAATATATATTTTTGAATAAGGTTGACTACAACTATAACAATTCCAAAAAATAGGAACACTAACATGTGCCTTAGACAGGAAAGCAAGATATGAAAATGTTTATATCATAACAACATAAATGCACTTTGTAGTTTACTTATTAAGAAATCGAAGTTTGAAACAAAAGTATGCATTACAAATCATATTCCTCAATAGTATATTTCCCTTATTGTTTAGCTCTATCGTTCTTTTATTATAACACCATAATTTACATAAATTACCATTTTCGATTTCATAATATATATTTTTGAGTAAGCTGAACTACAACTACAATAATTGCAAAAAATTAGTAACACTGACAAGTGCCCCTGACTTAAAATATTTACATTTCTAGACAGGAGACCAAGATGTGAAAAAATTATATTATACAACACCAATGCACTTTGTTGTTTGCTTGAGTTGCTTTCATTTTTTGTTGTTTTCTTTGTTGGTAGTTAGTAATTTAAATCATGTTCTAACTCCTTTGAAACAGATATAATTTCTTCAATAATTTTGTCACAATCAAAGTTAAATGAATTTTCAACATAAAGAGAACGAAGTACAAGGGAAGATCGTAATCGATTTTTTTATCTTCATGATGGAGAAAATTCCTTTGCAAGATACTTGGATGCATGAAAGAGTCAAAATTTATTTGCACGCCACCTACAACGATGGATACATTGGACCATAGAGATTTAGTTCACAAAGTAATTCTAACGCGCACGTCGGGCACCTTTTGCACTTTCTTCCAACATTACATAGCAGTTCTTTATCATTTGTGTCATCCTTGCTTTTCTCCTTGTACTCGCTCTCTTCATCGAATCCTTCATCATCTATATATCATGTCCTCTAGATTTGCCCTGGTTTGCTTCTTTGGTGGTATCGACATCGACATCTTTAGACCTTAGTAATGACTTGTTGTAGTCGCCATAATGTCGGGAAAACTAAAGGCAGTTCTTTTCGAATATATTCTTTCTTCACCTTGAAATAATAAGCTAGAATATCCATAGCGTCTTCAGGTCACTCTTGCAACAAATTGATCCGTTAAAACGTGATGGATGTAGACAAGCAATGTCTTTCATTAGAGCTTCATTCGAAACAAAACGGAAATTCACTTCACATTTGCAGAATTGTGGTGTCAATTATCACATTGAAAACATGTATTTCAAACCATTTTTATGACGAAGACGAAATAGTTCTTGCTTCGTCGCTGCATGATTTTAGGTATTCTCCTAGCTGGTAGAAATCTTTCGATTTCTACACTATAATTTGCTTTCGTGAATAGCTTTTGTATATGTTCCACAAATTAATTTATTGTAATCAATATAAAATAAATTCATTTCTTTCCTCTCGCAATATCAGTGCCAAGGTTTGGATTTTTGAGTTGCTGTAAAATAGTCCAACTCTCTCTTTTGGAAGTATTCCGAAGTGGGTGTTTTCAAACTAAATAGCTTAGTGAAAATTGATGCAAGAAGTACATTCTGAAATTTACACCAATTCTCAGGCAAACACTTTGTCTTGAAAGTAACTTCTGCTTTGAAATCCCCGAAGTCAGCAATATCGATTAGGCATTGAAGTAGAGCTAAGAACTTCTTACCGTCTTGCATAGGTCTAGAAAAGTCGTCAAATGCGCTCGATCCTTACTTCATCATCTAGTTGTGTTAATTTTTGCAATCGGCGAAGGAGTTGTGCCCCACTTGTACATCTTCTGTTCACTCTTGTCCACACTTGCATTCTTTTATGATTCAGAAATGAAATTGGCCGTAGTTTGAAGCAATTCAAGGAAGTCTTTCGCAATTTTGCAACATTGTGTTAAATCAGTCATGACTAAGGTTAGAACATTTGCCACGCAATGTACATGTTGTAAATCTGGATTACCATTGTCTTGCCCGCTCATATTTGCACTACCATCAAAAGAACAACCTATTTGTGAAGGTGAAAGTTCAAACTTGTCAAGTTCATTATTTAATAGCTTATACAGACCTTGTCCAGTCGTCTTTTCAGTATCAACCAGCTTCAGAAGTGCTAATGTGTAAAATTCTCAGTATGGATATTAAACTAAAGCCGAGATAATTAAACGTATTTTCCAACATCTAAACAATACTTCAAAAAAGGAAAAGTACTTTTCTAGAAATCTGGAAACCATGCTCTTCCCAGCAAGCCAAATGCCGACCCCGACGGCGGTCCGACCAAATAGTAGTCGGGGAATGGACGGCGCGATCCACAAGTGGCGATTGGTCGTCGGACCATTTACCGGGCCACCGTCGGTTTCCCCGGGCCATCTTCCGGGCCGCCAGGGGGTCCGCATAGAGGCGTAACCACGCCCAAAACCCGCACGACGACGTCGGCTTCTCGTCGGGATTTTTAAAACCCGACGTCGGCCGAACTTCGCCGACCAAATGCCGACGTCTCTTGACTTGATGGGTTGTTTCGGAGCTAGAAGTATGCAAAGCTATCACGGCATCGTCATAAATGACAGTTCCAGAAATGCAAGCCGAGCGGGATTTCCATATTGCCCTATTAAACCATATTACTTTCTTAACAATGAAATTCATACGTAGAGAATACTTTCTATGTTACATTCCCTCAATTATAAACTTCGATGATATTTTATTTATGGTCTTTAGGCATCTAAGTCTCAGGCCGGGATAGAGGAGAGGGAATGAGTTGGGAAGGTGCCGGGCAAGCCCTATGTGAAGGTGCCATCCAGCCTGGTGTGACTAAGAATAAACATCAGTCAGAATGGCCAGCCGCTGGGTTCGAACCCATGACCTTCCGACATGCTACGCCAACGCTCTACCACTGAGCTCCGACGGGTCAGTAAATAATAGCTGGTGGGCGAAATCCTTCCATCCCCCAGTTACAATACGAACTACTTGTTCAAATCCTGGTCAGGACACTAGAGGCTTTTCTCGTAGTATTCCCATGCATGGCTCTATGATGTGCACTCATCCTCCTATCGAAAAAGGCAATCCTCACAGTACTCGGTATAGAGGGACTCTAATTGGGGCCATACAAGATGACTGCCGCTGAACCGTAATTTGGCTTCATGTGACGTCATGTATGTTCTCTCTATTTTTTTCTAACTCTATGCAAAAACCATATAAGAATCCTTGATCAGAACCATAGAGTTAGGAAGGAAGTAGAGAAAACATACATGACGTCACATGAAGCCAAATTACGGTTCATCAGCAGCCATCTTGTGTGGCCCCATTAGAGCCCCTCTATACCGAGTACAGTGAGAATTGCCTTTTTCGATAGGAGGATGAGTGCATCTCAGAGAGGCAATACTCGGAAAAGAGGGTCTCTAAATATGGGGCCAGTTAATATGGCCGAAATGCCTCGTCCCTTCCGTCTCTTGGCTTCATTCTCCCCTCCAACAAAACAGCCCAATGTTCCCTCTATTTATATTCCTAACTCTATGATCAGAACATTTGTCTTTCCAAACAAAGCTAAAATAGCCTAAACGTTTGAAATTAAACAATTGAACCATATTTAAAGTTTTTTTTCTGATTAATATTTACATCATTCCAGTGGTTTTTGTTTAATTAATATTTATATAATTCCAGCAAGAAGTATAAGTTTTACTTCGCCATTCAGTACATAACAAACACACAGTGCTAACTTATCAATTGCTGCTATATCTTGCGTGCAATCAACCTCAACACTGAATAATCCTGCCTATTTTATTTCAGTAACAATATCGATCTGAATCTGGTGAGAGAGATGAGCTATTACCTTAATGTTTTGAACAGAAATGTAATCAATGAACCTCTTCCCTGACCACGTTTTATTAGATAATTTACACTCTCCTTTCAAATTATCTTTCTTCTGTGATGCTCTTCTTGCCTGACTCTTTTGTATAGACAACAACACATGACTTCAAAATTTGATCATATTTGCTCACCAATAAGACTAACTCCAAGAAATTGCCATGATTAACGCTTCTGTTGTTCAAATCTGCAGCGGCTTCCTCTCGCTTCCCTCTATAAGCCAAACCTTCTCTTGCGAGAAACACAATAACATCAACTGAGTCCGTGCGTTTGGCGACCGTGCGATTTGCGACTCTACCGAATATCGTGCTTTTTGCGACCCTTTAAAAATGAATCGTGCATTTTGCGACCCATCTACGTATTGTAGAGTCAGCAATGTTTTGAACAGTTAAGTTCAATAATGATATTACTGTGTATTAATCAACATCGCTCGGTCCCTCGGAAGTGTGAGGTTCCACAAAGCTAACCTAAGGTGACCGTTTCCATTCCGGAACCAGCTTTCAAAAACTTGCTGGAAGGAAGCAATAGTATCTCGAATTTTCAAATGCAGTACACACATACGTACCGAGTTATCCCACAAGTAATATCGTATGTGCGATGACCGCTGCAATGACGCTATCTGAAGAGTGAATAGTGAAGTAGAAGGCACGGGCAATAACTGAGTCACATAGGCCATTTGCTTGTGTAGCAGTGTGTAGAAATTAATTGCATTTATGGCCTCTAGGCATCCAAGGCTCAGGCTGGGATAGAGTAGGGGAAAGAATTCAGGAAGGTGTCGGCCAGGGCCTTAAAGGTACCATCCTGGCATTTGTGTGGTGTGACTGAGAGAAAAACCTCAATCAGGATGATCGGCCGCTGGAATCGAACTCACTACCTACCGAATGCTACGCCAACGCTCTGCCACTAAGCTACGGCGGCTCAGTAGCAGTGTGTAGAGGGAGAATGATGTACTCCATGTTTTGGAAGTGCAGCTTGTATTTGATCATGGCAGTGTCAGAGGACCACATACGGCATGTCATGCTGTATGAATTTCACCAGAGACAACCAGCCAGCGCAGTGGCACGAAACATAAATGCCGTATATGGTCAGGGTCTGTGGCTGTGCGAAAGTTAATGTGGTGGTTCCAGAGGTTTTGGTCGGGGGACACCAGCCTCATAGATAAGCCACGAGAAGGGAGACCGCCTCTCCGCGAAAATACTGCAAAATGAGGATGACGTGCGAGCGAACAGTGACCAAGTTCTTTGCCTCCAAACCCGTTAACTTCTTTCAGCGGGGATTCAACAACTGGTTGCCAGTTGGCAGAGTGTTGTGGAGTCTGATTAAGGCTATTTTCCTGACTAGCGGTAGTGTTCCATGTAAGTTACCGCTCTTTTCCTCACGGTGCACAAATACGACATTACTTATGGGATAAGCTGATGGAACGAGGAATAAACGCAGACAATACTAAATAAGGAGGCAAAATTACGGACGGATTGAAAAACAGTAGAATCCAACCTGACTTTAACTAACCCGCCTTCGCTCACTTCCGCTCGCTCCGCATTGATTCGTGATTGTGCGTGACATTCACGTGGTTTTATATTACATTCTGTATTAAGTTGGTTGTATATAGCAAATTAAAAAAATAATACTGAATTCCGTTGTTCACTGAATACTGAAAATGAACTGCGAGTTGTCGTGACCCAGGCGGTAGCACGTTTGGCTGCGGATCGGGCTCGAATACCGGTCAGAACGCTGGAGACTTTTCTCACAGTGTTCCCTTGCTGGCGCCCTAAGGTGCACTCAGCCAGAGTACCAGAATTTCCTTGGTATTCCTGAGCACCTTGGAAGGTAAAAAGGTCGGCCGTGGAACTGAACACCCCACGTCACTTCGTACCGTAGTGGAGAAAATGTCGCTACTTCCACATCTCCCATTCGACATTTACGATGTGTGGATAATGCACAAGAGATATCTTTACCCAAAACGAAATCCCTTGCTTCTGAAATTGTAGGAGCTTGCTCCCAAAATGATTGATCTAACCAGCAATATGCAACAAGCTTCTTACATGTATTAAAGGATCAATTTAGTTACAAATGCTAACAGTTTCAACATTGGCATTTTAATATTAATCAGTATTTAGGGTCAAAAAACGCGCGGTCGCCTATATTTAGGGTCGCAAAATGCACGGGTCGCAAAACGCACACCATCCATCAACTATGCGCATTAAAATTTCCCTCCGGAAATCAATTTCAATCTTGTTTGTGGCTTAGTCTAGGTTCTGCCACATTTACCTGCAACATAGAATGATTTGTAACTAGGACGCACTATGTATCACAAATATAAATGCTTGTTTTTCACGGGCTTGCATCCTGCTCCTTGTTTCTATAAGAAAAATATTATACCCGTTACCGTTTATTCACCTTGTCTTTTAATCGAAACAAACTATGGTTTATAGGCAATAGTTTTCAGGAAAATCATTCAACACTTACTCGTTTATTGTTGCAATATATGCAGAACGCAATACACCACAATTAAAAGCAAGAAATTCTTGTTTCGTTACGAGATAGGAGTCCTAGGAGTTCATGTATACAATAAATCGTTTTCGATTAATATTGTCTTACTCATAATAATAATTTAAAAACCCTCTGTAGTATGCTGGTTAGCGTGTTCGGCTCTCACTCGTGGGTTCGCGAGTTCAAACCCTGACGGGTAAATATTTAAAGAAAAAGAAAATTGGGTTCGTTAGTTCAAACCCTGGCGAACACATTTTTTTTTACTTTAATTCAAATTACTGTATTTTTAATTAGGCTGTGTCTAGCGCAACAACGGTTTTCCGTCGTTACTTTAACGTACTACCCTTACAGGTTAATTTGTTAGAGCAAAGACCAGCCATAAACAGAAGCGATCTGTATAATGATGGTAATGGTGTGAAAATTAATACTATATGATGGTGAGATGCTGATATTTTCTGCTATAAAGAGAATTTATAAGGTCATTGTCTCTTTAAACTTATAAAGGAGCACTTAAGAAATGAAGATAGAAATAAAATGTTACTAGTTGTTGTAATAAAACGTTTCTGTCAATATATACATTCAAGTATGGAACGTAGACAATTCTAAGTGTTTTTTTTTATCTTGAGTTAATTGATTAATGCAATTAGTGTCTTAACCAAATTAGACTTGAAAGTACTAATTTGTACGCAAGTCTCATGTATTTAAATAAAAATTCCAAACATTCTCTCGATTTCAGAAACTGATATCGAGACAGTGTGATATTTTTGGTATGAGTGCAAAAATTTTATATTTTTCATATCAAAGCTTTGCTTTTATAAACTCAATATAAACTAAAATAATAGCTGAGCAAAGCAAATACGTTTTATTTAAAAACTAAAAACGTTCAATGGTTTCGCCAACTAAGTGTCGAATGATTTTGTTGAAGACTATTACCTATAAACCATAGTTTGTTCCGATTAAAAGGCGAGGTGAATAAAAGGTAATGTGTATATTTCTTTTTCATAGCAATAAGGGGCAGGATGCAAGCCCATGGAAAACATGCATTTATGCCTGTGACAAATCGTACAGGATAGTGTGACACTTATAATGTGTGTTCTCAAATACCTGCCGCACCCTGTATATATAGTATATAATCTCCCCTTATCCTGTGTATATATATATATATGAGCTCCTGCGTAGCCTAGTGAGTGCGAGCGGTCCCGGGTTCGATTCCCGGTGGGGGCTCAAAAATTTCGGTGTTGACCCAGCATCGTGAGGACAATTGGGGAGCTGCTGTGAATAAAATACAGTGGCGATCACAGTGAAAGCTTCGGCTCTCCTCTCCCAACCCATCTGGTCAGCGTGGGAGCAGTAGACCAACCCCTCCCTTCGGGGAGAGGCCTCATCCATTAGTGGATTAATATGACTGTGATTTATATATATACCCACATAGCAGAGTACGTCCCAGGGACGTCCCATTTAGATCCCATTACCGTCAGAATGGTCCTGCTCCCATAGCGATGTCCTAAGGACGTCCGTGGGATAACTCTCTGGGCAATACAAACAGTTCATCCCGTATGGAGGTCCCCTGGATGTCCCCCGGAAAGCCGTGCGGGATTACCTACCTGGAATTTCTATAAATTAAATCGATCTTACTATTATTATTATTTAATTAATTATAACTATACGAAGAATATGCCTTCGTATAGTTATACGAAGGATTAATTATAACTATACGTCCCATGGATGTAAACGGGACTTAAACAGGACGTCCTAAGGACGTCCCGATATGCTGCCAGGAGATCCGTCAGATATCCCCGGGACGTCATTTTGCTATGTGGGTATATATATATATATATATATATATATATATATATAACCATAACTCAACTCCTAGTACACAGAAATTTTTGAAATAAAAAATGTACGTTCCAAAATGCATGTGCAGAATCACGTGGTGATGCTTCTGAAATCAGGGGCGTCTCAATAATACCTCTATGCGGGGGGAGACTTCAAAATTTTGAACAGGAATAGGGGTTGATTTAGCCCACGTTGTAACAAGCGCTAAATTTTAAACAACTTTTAGATGAAACACTTTTCAATGACTCATACCATTTGGCAGCTAGAAGACCTAATTGGTGGTCAAAATTACCATGGTGTAGAGGGTTTTCGGGACTTTTGGATGCTGTAACTCAAAAGGAATAGTAAATGAAGATCCCAAACTAAAGTGAAATATTAATTGGTATTTGCGGAATCCACGGTGGCTCATTTGGTAGAGCGCTCACCTCTGGTTCTAGGGGTTGTCGGACTCATGCCATGTGGGGCTTTGTAGTGGACAAACATCGTGTGCGTGGGTTTTCTCGGGGTGTTCCCGTTTCCTCACACTTTCTTCATTCCACCAATTCATCCCATTATCATCTATACGGCCTGAGCCATAGTTGCCTAAAGGACTTAAAATAAATTCATTTTACACAGGCGGGAATGTTTGTGGAAGACGGTTGTGATGTGGGGAGTCGTTCTTGAGTGAGGGTGACAAATGAGACGAGCGGAAGTAAACCAAGAGACTGGAGAAAATCAGCTCAAAGTTCAGTGGCCTTGTTAAAATTCCAAGAAAATATCTACCGGGTGATTATCGGTGCGAAGATCTATCCCCTCGCTTGATTCTGACTGATTTTATAATTTATATGCAACAGAAAATGTTGTTTCTCTAAGGGCGAACAAACTTCTCACAATGCTGCATCACAAGTACTTACACTTGCTTGGAAATTCCTCCAAATTTCAATAACTAGTATAGTCATTTTATTAAAACTATTGACGAATCGTTAACGGGACTAGAAGTGGATTGTGTGTCGTTTAGAATATAATTTCAAAGTATTGTGTGTTATTTCCGACAATAATAAAATCAACCATAACATTTTTCGACAGTAAATAAGGATTCAAATGAGGAGCGTGCCTGTTTTCAAGCCAACATTAAGCATCCCGTCTGCTAAAGAACATAAGAAACAATTGGTTGAATCAAAAGGATGAGTTAAGAACTTTCACATTCCTAGATTTTGAATGCAAAACTCAAACCTATAATGTAGTTGTTTAAGAGAGCTGCAATCATCTTATAAGATTCAATCATCTTATAACGATTTCTAACAGGGGCGTAACTAGGCCCAGTGGAGCCCCGGGGAAGAGATATGCCAGCGTGTCCCCCAGTGGGGTACATAGATTCATACCATAACATTTCATAGGCCTAATTGTATTTTATTTTAAGTTGTACCTACATTGTTTTCTAAATTGTATTTTTTTAACCAGTCGGAAGAAAAGGATATCAGCCTTAGTCCTGGGAAATTAATATATAAATAAATAAATAAAATACTATAATTTGAATATAAGAATTTTTTTAATTTTCAAAATTGATTAAACTTTTCAAGCAGGATGAAAATTACACTTTGTAGAAGTTTTCAGTTTTTATTTGAAGTTTCAATGATCAAAACAATCTTATACCTTTATTACCTATACTTGAAAAAAAATAAACTTTCCCCTTTAACATAAAAAAATAATGTGCACAATGTTAAAGATACAAATGAAACATTTTCGTCTCCTTTGGTCCCCTTTACTATCCTCTCTAAACTTAACACAATTGAAACTGGCAGGGTTGGAGGCAAACTAAGCATGTGCGTAGGGCGACAACTACGTTTTAATAATCTCCTTCCTTCACAAGCATTTCCAACTCCACCCCCATTCAGTTTCCCTTCCAAGAACAGTCACAATAAGCAGATATCAGATTAGCGACAACAGTTTCGCGTTAATTATTTACAATAATATTGTTCCAACGTCGCGCCTTGATACGTAAGGAAACGCTTTGTTGTCAATTATTGGGCAACTCCAGTGTGTCGACGGGACAGTCTTGATCGAAAAACACCGACATCACGTGTCGAGCAGGGAGGTGGGAGAAGGTAACATATCTCCATTCTTACACGTAATACACCACCAGTACCGTACCACTACCACGGTTTATTTTATTTTACTTTTTCTGACAGACTCAATTTCGCATTTATGTTTTCCGTATATTAACGACAGAGCCAACGGACCCCCCTGAGCCCGTGGGCCTGCCCCGGTTGCCCCAGCCTAGTTGCGCCCCTGTTTTCTAAGACTGAAAGGATTGTATGCCGTTTTGAAAAAAAAGTTCAGATTAAACTATAAGACTTTGTGCCCTAACAACCTAGAGGGGAACAGGTATCGCTAACCTTAAATGTTTTTGATGTAAGTACGAGGTCATTTATGGTTATCTATGGTTATGAAAAGACTGCTGAATTTGTTTACATCATATGAAAATGGTGATCCGCTGTAATTGCAAGGAGTAGTAATTGTGGTCTTCGTATAGGTTGAACACATTTGGCGATCTATTTTGCTTTGTTGAAAATTTCAGAGTGCAGTTCCTTGAAAATGTTATATGGGTCAATTATTGGATTAGTAAAGTGTACCGTGAGTAATCACGTTTTCTATGGAATTCGTTGTATAATGAATTTTCCAAAAAAAACAGTCAACGTATACATAGATACTGACACTAAAGTTACTGTTATAAAACGGAATTTTTAATTATATATTAACATTTATTAATTTAGAAAATACACATTAAACACTGCCAAAAAGTATCGGTATCGAGAAATTCTAGTATCTCTAATATATATTCATGTGCAATAGCTGTGAAAGTAAAATGTTGTATTTCCAAAGTTTGGTAGTTCAAAGTACACTTGTTGGATACTATTTGTCTGTCTCGATTTAAATAAGTTATTCTTCTAAAAACTATACACATTTAGGGAAAAGCTAACCAGAATTCCACTTACGTAACACATAAGTAAGTGTTTTAGGAACGTGGCCCTTACCGTTATGGAGCTTTTGTGGATTTCCTTTATGTATTTAACTATACTGATACATTTGAGTGTTATCATTTCTAGATAGCTATGTAAAGGGTGGGACAGAAAGCATAGCCTCCTCATCTTATCAAATACATTTTTATCTCTTATCTATAATATAAAGTCACATGAGGCAGTCTGACAAAAAAAAGTATTTTTATTAGCATAAAGTTACCCTCCCTTGTTTAAAAAATGGATGTCGTTTCTGTCAGGTATTCAATTAGTATTTTATTGGACTCTTGAAACTCGTTCCAATTTTTGACATGAAAAAGTTCAAGAGGCTTCCCCGTATCGAGACAGGAGTAAGCCATAGTGCTGTTACCACCCATAAATTTCATTTTATGATGATCCTTATCGTTCATATTACGTTTCCTTTCAACTCTGGTTTGAGCTAGAGATTCAGTCAGAAAGAACAGAGGAAAGGGATTGTTGCAAGATGAGACTAGGAATCTCGTAATTCAGCGTTCCGCAAACTGTAGTCCGGGGACCACAGGTGGTCCTCGTAGCCTGTCCTTGGACAGGCGCAGGGTGGACCATTGAAACTACCAACTAATAAAACTGGTCCGCACTTGAAAATAGTTTGTGGAACGCTGTCGTAATTCATTTCGAGGAATTTCTAATAAATTGCACTTAATTATTACAATTATTATCTCTTGCCGATTAATGTTACGTGTAAATATCATGTACATGTGGAACAGGTAATAACGTAGTTCTGGGCCGCGATGGCTCAATAGGAGAGCGCTCACTTCTGGTGTTTCGGGTTGTCGGTTCGATCCCAGTGCATGCTATGTGAGCTTTGTGATGGACAATTCCAGTAGGCGTGGGTTTTCTCAAAGTTCTTTTGTTTCCTCCCAATTTCTTCATTGGAATTCACCCCATCATCATCCATACGGCCTGAGCCAAAGTTGCCTTAATTGCTCAAATTCAAATAATGTAGTTCTAATTGTAGTTTTACGACACTTTATATAATATGCCAAATAATTCAAATTTCCTTCATTTCTTGATAGGTTTTAGGTGTCAGCAGCTTTTCTAAATCTATTTCAAGAATGATATCACATCCATCAGTAAATAAATTCTCAACATCCACTAGCAGTGCAGGAGAGCGCCAAGATACAAGAAATTCTGCTTCGGAAGGTGAACCAAGTATGTATAATAGCAACCTTACTTTCATTATTTTTTTACTTATTTATGATCTTTATCGTTCATCTACACTTCCCTGAATTCTCTTTATCTCGTTCGTTCTTCATTTTTTTTTCAATTTTAAATATTCCCTTTGTGTATATATTTCATTCTCTGTCCTGGTTCCTTCGTTCCATTTACTCTTCCATTTCTTTCATAATTCCTCTTCCTCTCTCTCTCTCTCTCTCTCTCTCTCTCTCTCTCTCTCTTTCTTTCTTTTTCTTTCTTTCTTTCTTATTTTCTACTATATTCTTCCGAAATTCCTTAATTTATCATTTCTTTCAACATGTTTTCCTCCTTTCCTTCCTTTTCAAATTTGTTTGACTCGCCCATACTTCCTCTTGCAGTGACTTGTTTTCACTGTTTCTTGACGGCCAATTTCCTATATTCTTTTATATTCCTTTCTTCCTTACTTTCAACATTTTTTTTTCTTCTTCAATTCTTACTTTCTTTGTATTTCCTTAATATCTCTTTCATACTTTGTATCTTCTGAATTTCTCTTTCTTTCTTCTAATCATTTTTATCCATATTTTTTGCATCCTATCTTGCGCCCTTTAGTTCACAAGTTATTATTTTTCTTTAGGCTCATTTAATTTTCTCCTTAATTTAATTTATTTCAGTAGGATTACATTTAAGCTTCTCTACATTGGATTGTCATCATTATATTACAGAAAAACATCAGCTTTATGCCCTACAATTAATCTCTTTTGTTTCTTACTTATCTCTCTTTTTCCCTGCTATCCTTCCAACATTTTTTCCTTTCTTTCTCTTTCTTCGTTGATTACAACTTTTGTTCCTTCATTTGCTCCACCTACCACCAATCATTGCATTCTTTCCTTTCTCTCCAAGCTGTTATCTTCCTTTTGTTCTATCATTCATTTATTAAAGCTTGCGTCCTTTCTTGCTAACCTCCTACCTATCTTATTCCCTTCCACTCTTTCTTCCTTTCCCATCCTTAACCTCTTCCCATGCTTGCTTAGAAATATTTGTAACTATTCTAGTACAAAAAACCCTTCGGGGTAAAGGGAAGAGTGACGCAAAAATCATACTCACAAAAGAAGTGATATCCATTTTGCGAGTGACTTTCTATGTATCACTACGGCGGAAGTGTTTCCTTTGTAATAACATTAATATAATTAAGATACTTACATGTTGGTAACCTTCCTTCCGCCATATTGACACAAAGAAAGTCACTCGCTAAATGGATATAAATTCTTTTGTGAGTTTGATTTTTGAGCCACTCTTCCCTTTACCGCGAAAGGGTTTTTGTACTGATATCACGTATTAAAAAAAGTGTACAAAAGTTCGATTTTGGACCATGGTATGCTCCGTGTCTCAACTTCTATTAGAAAATAAGATTTTTTTTATCCCTGCAGAGCCCGCAATTGACCCTCAAAACTCCGTGGTACCAAAAATTTGGGGCTAAATCAAAAAGACAGGCACACTTTTCTTTTATTTTTGAAAATTCTGTGATAGGGCTCAAAAAGTCATAACTTTTGAACCCCTTCACCGATTTGGACGTGTTATACACCGTATGAAATATATTAAACCGTAGATCACGATTTCGCAAGTTTCGGCCTCCTATATAGTCTAGGGTCAGTATTATTTTGATATGTGAAATTTTGATTTTTTTAACCACCCTGGGGGGGGGGGGGCAGGGAGGTCCTATAGATCCATTTTTTCTGTGTCTAAGTATTGCAAAGAGCTTTCAAATGTAAGTTCATGCATCAAAATCGGGCTTATAGTTCCCTATATCCGAAATTAGCTGTGTATATGTGAGTGCCGCTAACAGACTCCTTTGTTAGCGTAACTCGAAGAATTACCGTTCTTCATGATAATTATTGTCAGTTTACTTTAAACCAAATGGAAATGCTTACAAAATTTTCCTAACGCAATAAATTAATATTGAAGAAGAATGTCCGGGATATTTCCCTGATAAATAGGCATTTAACCTTATTCTTTATCGCTAAATGAGAACTAACTAAAAGTATGAGAACTAACTAACAACATTACAACTAACAAAAATCACTAAAATAAATGCTCTACTTGACGTTTTAGGTTTTGGAACTTTCGATTTCCTTTAATTCCAATAAATCCAATAATCCGTTTTGCTATTGAAATTTATGTTTTCTTTTAAATATTTTTGCAGATAGCATAAAGTATGAATGGCACAATATTAATAACCGTGCACTCTCCAGTCACTCCATACGGTTAGCTCCAGAAGTATCGGAGAATATTCCAAGGGGAAATTTGGACAAATTTCTTTCACCTTCCAAAAGCACAGGAAACTTACAGGTATGTTGTTTCGGAAACAATGTTAATTTCTTATTTAAAATAAGTAAATAAGAAATATTTTTACATTGGCATGGCATGCGTTTAACTATAGTAGAGGCTGCGAACTTGATTTGCAGAAATTATTCAAGAGGGTACGACAATCCTGATATAAACTTTTAGCAAAATGAAAAATTGTATTTGCTTAAAGGTTTTCTATCTTGTGATCTATGAAAAATTTCTACGTCAAGCACCACATAAATTTTCATTCGTATACAAAGATCTGTAGAGTACAGTGAGCATTCGAGGTTCAGTGATAATAAAACACTATCTTAATTATACTTCTCCAGCCTGGCGCTCTGCTTTAACCAAATACGACCATTAATAAAGTAGAATCTGAAAACTGGCCAATTAAATTAATCTTTACCTGTTAAATTACGTTCGAACTTTTTACATAGAGCTGAAATTATATATGCAGTAATTGTTATCGAAATATAGCACGGAATATGGTGGTCTCATTTATATATTACTGTAGTTTTGGAAGGAGAAAACTAAAGTAGCAGAGTTAAGCAGTCGAAAATATATATACTAAAGTGCCAACATTAATCAATTTAAATTGGTGTTTTAATTTTAATTCTTTCTGATCATCTCATCATTATATGTGTCCTCAAGCCAAATTAGTTTACCACACTTTTGCAACAGAGACAAGCTTTTGGATCATGTTTTGGAATTCCTATTGGCATAGAACATCAGATGACTTGCTCCTGCTAAGTCGATGCTAATTTAGTGAAGCATAAAAATCCAGGAAATTGTTTAACGTAGACTGACAGTGTATGTTTACGTGTGAATGTATTTGTAGCACGTCACTTGCTATTTAGACCACAAGTCGCCACTGTAGCAGGTAAATCGTCAATGTCGAAAATGCAGTCAGCCTTACGTTTATTCTGTTGCTGATATTTGATTTCAGTGTATCTCAAATTTTGATCATATACTCAATCTACAAAACCAAGTGTCTCAATCGGAAATATAGCAAATTTGAAGGTCTTGTACCAAACCATATGAGGAAAATATTACGTAAAATCGTAGGAAATTATAGTGAACAGGACTGTACTTTCTTCCGCGCACTCTGCATGCTATTGTAAAAAAATAGTTTCAAACTAGTTTTCTCCAAACTAGGTTTTTCCGGTAGGTGTTATTTTTCCACCCTCCACCTCAATTGTCTTCTGTTGGGACACTAACAGTAAAGTGTTTGATAGGCTAGAGCCAATAAGTATATTCTACTACCGTCTGTACATATACCAGGATTCCTAACAATGACGGCTAGTGAAATAAAGAGCAAGTGAAGTTCTACAATAACACTAATGCGAAAACTAAACTCCAACAGCCCCTATTTTCTAGTCGTTATCCTGGGTTTTTACACGGTGCTAATGGGCATGTTTTTTGATGGCTTAAAATGCTTGTTGCCTTTCTTATAGGACTTCGTTGGTTTCAATTTATGAATTTTAAGATACTTTTCTTATATATACACTATATTTAATTAATGCACAAACAAAAAATAACAGGTAAAGTGTTGTTTCACCAACCGCACCGGAAGAGCAGCCGTTGATTTCTTCTAACATAGTCCTGAGATACAAGTCGATTGTTTAAGTAAAATGTTACTGTTGGAAGTGCATGAAATGAATGAGAAAATATTAACACAATGCTCCTTGAAACATAAACAAAGAACTTCAATTAGGAGTTTTAATATCTTCTTTCTTTCGTATTGGTCTGTCCTAAGTTCTATAATAACTTGATTTTAGTCAACATTCTGAATATGTTTTTCTGGATCTGCTATTGGATTTACTGTACTTTAAATAGAGCTATACTGCTTAGGGTATATAATTTTTTTTATCCTTACAGGTTCCTAAATTCCTGAGAACTGGTAGAAAGCCTCTTTCTATCAGTTCGAACTCTGAAACAGGAAACAATTCACAGCTGAACGTCAACAAAGTAGCCATCGAAGCACTTCTAACACCTTATGAAATCCGGCATGCTTCTAGTGACAATTCTATTAACGCCAACTTACCTCTCTCCTACCAACATTATTCGTCGAAAATATCTGGATCACAGAACGCAACACTCCGTTTTATGGCTACTCCTCTTCACCAGTGCTGTCGTCGGGCTGTAAACGAGATCGTTCAACGGGAATACGAGCTGAAGGTTTTGCGTGGACAGATAATGGAGCTACAGCAAGCTAATGCAGATAAAGTAAGTGCCTTGTTCTTTCACTAAATGAAAGGAAATAAATATTTAGTGTTTCTCTGGTTATTTATTTTTATTACATGAGATTTAGCGCGGTTATTAAGGCTAGGTAACGCATAGTCTTCTACTAGTGATGTACAGACAAGGGAAGCAATGGAATGGAACCCGTTTTGAGATTTAAGTCAAGGTTATTTCCTAAACCATATTTTACCATTCAAGAACTCAGTTTTTATTTGAATAATTGACTTTAAATACCCTATATATTCATAAGTCGGAGTGTTTGACTAAGCATAAAAATATGTTTGCTTTCCGGTCTAGAAGGTATTCAGAATTGTTAGGTTTGGTTTTATCTATGTGATTCTGCTTATAGTCCAATCACATGTTCTCAGATAGCACACACGTTTATGCTAACTCTGCACTAGCCTTGATTTTAACTTCTCGTGATAAACTTCACGCATCAAGTGTGTTACAAAGTTGTGTCAAAATTGACGATAACAAACCTCCCGCATCAAATTGTCAGCAAGTTTGTTTGAATCTAATGTATCACATGTCGTAAATCATTATAAAGCATGGTATTATAATTTATCAATGAATTAATTGATTAACAGATATAGTATTAACTAAGTGTATACAGATATTATAAACAAACCTTTTGGCGTTGTTTAAGCTTGATTTCCCTCGTCACCAAAGGAAAAGCGCTCATCGTGCGTTATTCGATTGGACCTACTGGGTGTAAAAAAAAAAAAATATATCAGCACCATTGGAGATTAATTTATTTTTAACCCATATCATGTAGAACGAGTCTCCTCTGAAAATCATCCATGATATATACGAGTATGAACTTGCTGCTTAGCAACGTGGTAACTAGCTTTTGTCTTGGTGTAATGGTAACCTCTTGAATTATTTACTACGTAGCCGGGGTTCGATATCCGGCAAGATAAAAATGACTGTTTTCTTTTGTAACTAAGTTTTACTCCTTTTTGTTTGTACTTATAAATATTTGTTCCCCTTTCATTTCTTTCGTATTTATAAACATTTTTCATAATTTTCGAAGCTGTACGCATTTTAACAAAAAATAATAATAATAATAATAATAATTAACGAGTGTCTGCAAAGAGAGACAATCATGACGTTACAGTATTCTCGCTAGCGTAAATTCCAGTACTCTCCTGAATAGGTACAAAAGGCGGGTTCTGGGGCAGAAGAATCGATGACATTTTACCTTTTACGAGAATTTCAGCGACGTCATAGTTTCCCTAATTTCGTCCCCTAACTTATAATGTATTTTACCATTTACGAGTATTTGTTTCCTAATTTCGTCCCCCAAAGGTTCCGGTCTTCATGGATGAATGCTCGTCTCATTAAGTGTATATGCAAAGACACAAATGACTGTAGTGATGCATTGTTCATGGTGTAGTAGTAGATGAAAAACCTTATTTCACAGCCACGTAGTAGATGCAAAACCTTGTTTCACAGTCACTTAGTAGATGTAAAACCATGTTTCACAAACACATGGCTATAGTGTTGTAGATTGTAATTGGTGTTTGGTAATTTACTGCTTAATGTGAAGCACTTATCATTATAAGCACTCATAAGCATCTATAAATCATTCATTGCCATGCTGCACTGCACTGAGAACCACAAGAGAATGTTTAGACTTCAAATCTCAATTTTAAATTTTGCACCAGGCGAATACGGAATGGTACCTTACATTACAGGCCAGATCCATTTCCATTTTGATTTAGCATTATAGTGAAGAACACATAAGCATTTACAAATTATTGTTATGCTGCACTACACTGCGAATCACAGTTGGAAGTGTGTATCTATATAAAGAAATGAGTAAAGGGATGCTTATTTCTCAAGAATCATACATAGGATGGACAAGCTCAATGACTCATTCAATTGCATGTGATCCGTAAATTATAGCAAAAATACAATATAATGTCTAGATCACCGCTGGGCTGAGCTATGGGGGTGCAAGGTTGCAAGGTCCCCATAAAAATACTTGCGGAATTGGGAATGAACCCTTACATTACAGGCCAGAGTCATTTCCATTTTAATTTAGCATTATAGTGAAGCACACATAAGCATCTATAGATAATTCATTGCTATGTTGCACTGCACTACGAATCAGGCCAAAGCCATTTCCATTTTAGCATTATAGTGAACATTTAGCTTCATAAGTCTCCGCGAGTGACATTCTAGTATTGAAGCGGCTTCAAGAACAAGTATTCAAAATGTCATTTAAGTACATGGAGTGCTTGCTTCGGTGAAGAGAAGAGCAGTGGACCACTTTGTATCCTGATTTTGGGAAGAAGGGTGCATCGCAGATTAAAACTGATATTGCCAATCGATCGAGCGGACCTTAAACCATAGGAGTACCAAATTTCGTGTAAATCAATCCCGAAATAACAGTGCTACGGGTGTTTTAGTGGTCCTTCTGTATCAGAAGAATATAAGATCATAGGAGGTATACTCCTAATACTTCGTGGACTGACAGAGAATCATTACTTTTAACCCATATTTGTTCGGCTTTTTGCTATGTATACTCGGAATCGACAGTTCCCTCGGAAACCGACTAACATTTCGTCTATACATGCATAGTTTCCTACTGTGAAACAGGCTTGGTTATTTTTCACAAGCTCATTGAAGATGCAAGAAATAGCTGCCAAAGGGACAGTTTTTTTTTACGCTCCTCCCTATCAAGTGCACAATCAAAACGTAAAACAGTAAGAACAGGAATCGTTTCAGAGTCATTGTTGCACGAAAAATCTCATGGTCAGTCCCATCACTTGCGAACAATGAGCTCAAGTCTTCATGGCCAGATTCGAAAGCCCCTGATCAGCGATTTTGTACTGACAAGGCTAGAAGAATTTTGGCTAACATGTTTTCAGTAAAAATGAAAGACCAAAAACTCTGTTCATCGGAACTGTTATCAAGATTTTTCACTTCACCAATAACACCTGAAAAGTTACTTACAAGATTGTGTGCAGTAGTCCTTACACTCTTACGTTGCAAAGAATTAGCTGACCGCTTGAACAAATGTGATCCTTTGCCATATGAAAACTAGCATTACCGCCACCACCATCAACATCATTGTCTTCATTTGCCGACATTTCACTTTCTGTGTCATGTTCACTTTCCTCCACATGGTCTTCACAATCCGATAAATCACTTAGCACCTCATCTTCTGATTCATCCAGAGCAGCATGAATTCTTTCCTCATCAAAAGCTATATTTTGTCTTCAACTACCTGCCATAGTCACTACAAGTATCCACACACTATAAATAAAACAATCACCAAAAATATACTTGATCGAGGTGGAAATAAAACACGTATGTCCATAAAATAAAGCTGTAGCTTTAAGAAAAGTATAACGTTTAAGGTATGGTGCGAGTCAAACAGACCCAGAGACAAAAAAATATAAACAACCAGTCACTATGGGACTTGGCCGACAACTGGCTTTGAAAGGGTATGTGGAAGGTGGTAGCTACTGATAACTACAGCCATCTGGTGTGAAACATGCTAAACTGACAATCGAAGAAATATGTTCTACAGCGATCTGACCCATACCATACCAGTTAAGGGTTAAAAGGAGGGGACATGATTTTGTCTCTTCCTTTTAACAATGCAATGTTTATTGCGTAGTGATTGAAAACCACGTCACAGGCCAAGTTTTAAAAACACCTGTGGATAGTGGTGATGGAGAGGTTGAGGTTAGAAGAGACAACAAGGTGCTGTCGATTATTTGTTTTCGTTTTTTCACTCCAATTATATGTATAATTGACCGAATATTATATGACTGGTTTCAAAAGCCCCAGTCTTGCAACTCGTGTAAAACAGCAATTTCTTCTCTCTTTCTATGATCCTTCTCTCCCTCTCAACACTCCAAAATGAAGAATAAAAAAAAACGAAAGAAAATTTATCGTTTGGTAGCCGAAAAAATCCCAAAATACAAATTACGAAAGACTACGATGATGTGTCCATGTCCTAGATATCCGGGATCAGGGTATCCGCAACTCAGATCCGGATCCGGATATCCGAAATCTGGATCCGGGTATTCGATATCTGGATCCCTTTGGCCATCCCTACTTTATAATGCACATAGGTTAAACATGTCTAAATATCTTTTATTTTAATATCCATATAAATTTCAACTGACAAAACCTACATTACATAACTTACTGAACAATAAACTAAACACAGACACCAACTTAGTTTCTTACGACTTTCTTCACGTCTTTTGATAAGATGATATAAAGTGGGTCTTACATTGGCGAAAACATCTAGGTACCGGGTTAACCTATAAGTAATGTATTGTGATGACCGCTGCAATGAGGTCATCTGATTAGCGAATAGTGAAGTGCATAGCTGAGTCATATAGGACACTTGATTGTGCAGCAGAATGTAGAAGGAAAACGGTGTACTCCACATTTTGGAAGTGTGACTTGTGTTTGATCATAGCAGTGTCGGTGGACCAGATGCTGTATGAATTTCACCACGGATATCCAGCCAGCGCAGCGGCACGAAACATCAATGCCACTGGTCAGGGTACTGTGGATGTGCGAAAGTGCCAGAGGTGGTTCCAGAGGTTTCGGTCTGTGGACACCAGCTTCACCGATAAGCCACGAAAAGGGAGACCTGTAGCTGAACACCGATGCCCTGCGAGCAGCGATGGAGGAAAATTCAACGCAAACTGTTGAAAAACTGGCCAGCAAACTCCATGTCACCCATTCGACCGTTCACCGTCATCTGCAGGATCTTGGGTACGTGTCAAAACTCGGAAAATGGGTATCCCATGCGTTAACGCCTCAACAGAACCAGCAGCGAGTTGACATATGCAGTTCCGTGCTCACCCGTCACAGACGTGAGCCATTTCTGGACAGAATGGTAACAGAGAATGAAAAGTGAGTCCTCTACAATAATATTACACGCAAACGTCAGTGGATATCTAAAGGGTAGGGGGCGCAGGAACTGTGCCAAAACAGGATATACATCCCTGCAAAGTGATGTTGAGGGTAGGATATCCGTCGGATAATCCATTTTGAGCTCTTGCCACGTAATCAGACCATCAATGCAGATGTCTACTGTCAGCAGCTTGAACACCTACGGACTACATTGGTGGAGAAACGTCCTGCTCTGGTTAATCGCAAGGGTGTGCTCATCCACGGTAATAACAAGCACCCACACAAGGCAAAAAGGACCTGTACTAAGATCGAGGAATGTGACTGGAAGGAACTCCTCACCTGGCGTTTTCACCAGATCTTGCACCAACAGACTACTGTCTTTTTCACAGCCTGTAAAACCACCTGTCCTGGAAAACACTGCAAAATGAAGGTGAGGATGCGACGAATAGTGGCCTAGTTCTTTGCCTCCAAAACCGGTAACTTTTTTCAGCGGTGGATTCAAAAACTGACTGACAGGTGGCAAAATGTTGTAGAGTCCGAAGGAGACTATTTTCATGACTAACGGTAGTGTTCCAGGTAAGTTATTGTTCTTTTCCTCACGGTGCAAAAATGCATTACTTATGGAATAAGCTGATATTTGTATTGAGTTTCAATTCATCATTTCGGTAACGTTACAATTGAATGATTTGTGTGTTAGCTATAATATTTTACATGCGAATATGAAATCTGAGAACCAGACCTAACGGATGCATCTATGAGATGTCTAGAATGTTTCAATGCAAGGTAGTTTCGGTGCTAGAACTCACTGTTGAATGTTTTTGCCTATTATATTGATAAGTTAGTGAAAAAGCGAAGCTACGATGTAAGAAATATTTAGTTGCTATATTATTACAACGTTATTAATTTTCCCAACGCCAGCAACCTGTTCAGTAGTAAATATTCCATTTTTGACGAATTGATTTCCAAGCAGATTAGGAATATAGATTAACACTCACTGGGGAAAGTGGTCATTTTGGATGACATGCTTAATTTTTATCCAATTAATTACACATGACATTCCATTGCACTCACCGAAAGAGAGTGTATAAATATTGTAGTGTTAAGGTATCGAGTATTTTATCAGAATATGTATATTTCAAAATATGCTCGCCATTTCGCTTTCCCGTTTATTAGTGTATCTCCGTGTACAAGGAAATTAGTAGAAGTAACAATCAAAATGTTATTTTTCGAAACTAAGGAAGGAAAAATAGTTCGTAGAAATCGTATTAAAACATAATTGAAACATTGAAGTACCGCACAACAAACCTATTAGGGGAGAGATCAAAGGGTCTGAGGCCCCATGTTCCGGCATGTGTGGCACTCTTATCAACTTCCAGACTATTTGACGTGATACAATAAGGTTTTCCATAACCTGTATGGTTGTTGTTAACACACTCCGTAATATAACTGGTATAATTTACAGGTACAGTACATATAACAATAACTTCTATTAACTCTCTGTGAAGGTGAAAGTGTTTATTCAGTCAAGGATATCTCATTAAAAACATTGAAACAAAATCAAAGTTGAAAATGTTTAGTGGTGATTTAGGGACGTTCAAGTATCACTTTAATCATTTTAGATCCCCTTCTAAGTAAAGATGAACTGATACCCGACCCCCTCCCCTTGTGCCTACGTTAGACTTGTCAAATCTCTAATCGTTATTTCGTACTCCAAAAAAGGTTAAATCTTTAAATATACACTAATATGTTATTAAGCGTCTCTTACGAAAGCATTTCTCGGATCCTCCGCCCCCATTGTAAGATAAAATAAGAAAGGTTTGAACACCTTTGAATGCTCAAGTAATACTTAAACGGCACCTTAAGGCAATTGATTTTCAAGTGGAGAATCTTAACATTTTATTTATTTTTACAAGTTCGGTTTCTTGCTAATGATGAAAGAGTCCAATACATTAGTTTATTTAAATTGTTTAATTGGGAAACATTTTGTTCTAATAAATTTAGGTAATAAGGACATTAAATAACCATTAATAAGGACATAGAAATATTTTAATAGCCTTTCTATAATAGGAATGGGTTTTAATTTTTGCACTAACATTTCCTCACACCGAATCATCCGTGCACCAAACCTTTCTGCACCGACAGTTCCGAATCTTCTTTATGGGACATCGCATATTGATATTCATCATACTTTTTTCATTTGCAAGAACTTTTTGCGACTATTGTATAAAAAATCACTTAATTTCTTTTTCACTAAAGATATCCACCACGACACTAGAGTCAAAACGATATTTTTTGCACCATTTTCTTCATTTCTCAGTAAAATTGATTAGGAAATTCTTATTTTCTAAAATGTGACTTTTAACTTTCCAATATGATTTATCATAGGTGATAACTGCAATTCCCATTAAAATCGCGAAATGATCACTAAAAGGAGCAATATGCACATTATAGTTTCTAATGCATGTACTTTTGCTAACAAGATACATCAATTCTACTGCCAGAATTGTCACGAATATAAGTGAAAAATTATCTTTTTTAGTAGGCCTATAAATCGCACAATAAATAAGATGATAATTTTGAACTAAGGATCGAAAAGCAGAATTATATAACGACGTACCTTGAGAATCTTGTGCTCAAGTACACAGCAGTTGATACACGGTAAATAATAATTATTAAAATAACCTTCGAGTACAATTACTCGTTATATAATTGTTTACGATCATATTGTTCACGACCCAGATACCCATCCTTTACTTACAAATAAAGTACAAGTCATTATTCCAGTATAATGTAATACCCCGTCCATTCAGTAACATTTTTAATTTCTATTAATTCTTTTACTAAAAATACTGTATCTAATAAATTGGTGCCAATATTAACATAATTTTTATATCTCATAACAAAATTGAAGTCCCCTAACACTACTAAATGAACTGCAATAATATCGTCATTATGATCATATACAGTACGAACTGTTTGAAAAGATCTTTCTTCAAATTAAACTGAAGCCAGTAGTGTATTTCTACACAGAAAAGTGGTCTGGCATTACTGTGTCCATCATTGTGTAAAACTGTTCTGTATACATATACAAATATGCAAAGAAAACTTATACAATTTTCAAAAAGTACCCTAAGGTTCGCCAAGATAGAAACGTACTACTGCTGAAAACGGTTAATATTTACCGATAAGAACGATTGACAAATGTCATAAGTACGAAATAAATATAAAAAATGAATTATCACAATCAGATATCAACATATCGTCACCTTGGAGCCAGCAGGTACTATGTCCAATTTTTAGATAACACTGCAGTCAAATAAATATCTTGTACTGAAGCGTATCAACCCTAAAAGTACCGTCACAAACGGTGGCTAGAAACGTTCCAAATGTAATGAACTTATACTGACATTAAACGGAACTTCAAACTTTAAAACTATTTTTTCTCAAAAGTAACTGAAGTGGACATAGTACCTCCTAGTTCTAAGGTATGCTTCCTTAGATAAAGGAGGATCAGACAAAAATATATTTAAAAAAGGCTAGTAATAAAAAATCTCCACTCATGCAACATATATGGGTGATTCTCTGTTATTAAAAAATCTCGCGGTTCCCTGTCGGTGAGTGGTAACGCTCGCTCCCTTATAATCAAGGGATCCCGGGTTCGATTCTCACTGGGGACACAAGTGGTTCGGAGCCCACATTAAACTGTAGGTCCCGCCCTTAGAATCTTACCAGCTCATTTAGGACGTTAATAACAATTCAATCAACTATAAAAAATCTCCGCTCATGCAACAGATATGGGTGATCATCAACTTGAGTTTTTTTTTAGTCCTTTGTTGTCTGTGTTTTGTATAATCTCTGCCTTTTCATATTGTTCATATATATTAAATGTACTTCTACTTAATTAATAAAATTGAACTCATTAGAAACTATAAAATATGTAAGACATGTACTAATTGCTCTCTCTCTCTCTCGTTCAAATAACGACTTCACGTTTCCAATAATTCTTCTTGTATCGTTTTCCTTCAGTAGTTATGAGAACAAATTTTATGTTTCTATGATGAATCTTGAGCTTTAATATTCATAAGCTGCTTTAAAAAACTGAAGAATTTAAAGATATTAAAAACTATGCTTTTCCTTTGTACATTGATTACGTGCCATTGCTGTCTCCTCAATTTTAGTTGTTATGTCAATCCTCTAGGTGTCATGTAAATCAACTTCATGCACATCTAAAACAAAGGGCAGTCGTATTAAACCGATGTATGTAAATCAGCATCTTGCTGTTGGTAATTTACCAACTGTTGGAATATTTTTAATGTTTTTTTTTTTAATACCGCAATTCACGAGTGTCATTTGCTGTCCCCCTTCTCGCGTTGCAAGTTGCTACCTAAGGCAACGTAGGTTTGGTCGTTTTTGTTCGTTATTAATCGCATTTTAAAATGAGGCCTTCATACAAGTTTCAGAGACAGCCTTTGTCCTTTTATACTTGAAAAATGGTCAGTTTGCCATTGATGTGGCTTTCCGAAACACAAAGTACACAAGGCTTTGTTAAAGGAGTCGATGAGCTTGAGGTGTTCATGTAATACAATGACAATATGTCTTTGTTTTATTAGAAGGAGAATATCTGTTTAGTTTGGATGAAACAAAACGATAATATTCAAATCTTTTGATTTTGGTATTAAAGAAATGACACAGTTCTCTTTTACGTAACAAACTTTTCACAATGTTCGTAGCTCTGTGTTTTTTTTCTATTTAGCAAAATGTTATTAAGCATTATAAATTTATCGTATGCAGGTTATTATTGTTATAATTATTTATGATGTCAGCATTTTTGAATGTTGGTTGATGTCAATTATATGATGAAAATTTGCAACAGTACGTCAGAAGAATATGATTAGAATTTATTTTGAAATAAAATCACTCTTTCTTTTCTTTGAAGATTTCGAATTATAGCGTAAGTTTCCTTTATTATTATAGTGTAAACGTGTAGTTCTTTTCATCGGATTTTAAAACCTATAACAGACAAATGGTGTATATACGCGTAATTGCGGCAATTTTACATTGTTCTCTTGCCAGTGATATCCCTTATCCTGTTACAGCTATCCCGGACTATAGTCTCCTCCGTTTCCAGATTAGTTTTTCCGCCTACAATAAGTTTTATTATAAGGAGGTTGTTCTTTAACAAAAAACTGTAGTTCTTCTCTTGATTTTTTAAATTCTTTTATTGAAAACTTAGGATACACAAAATGTAAAAGTCCAAATCCCAACTTTGGACCCTAACTCGTGAACGGTAAAAGTCTACAGTATAGCACTACACATGGTTACTACTGAGGTCCAGAGCTACCACCATATCAATTTTGGTTAAGATCGGATGTATTCCGTATTTCACGTACTATATAAACTATTTTTACAATTTTTTTAAAATCAATAGAAGAGCGAAAAGAATAAAACGACACAAAAAATTGTTTAAAATTATGAACATTTTCTACTTTTCGGTCAGTTTACCGGTATATGATTTTTTGATTTAAAATATCGATCAAATTTTTAGTTACCATAATATTGGTGTAAGTGGATCCTATAAGCTTAATTGAATCCCGACTATAGCAGCTTATCAACTTTATTTAAATATACTGGATGAATATTGCAAGAGGAAGCAATGACGGATTTATACATTTCTCATTTTATATTGTGGACTAATTGTAGAATCCTGTTCTAAACTGCGTGACGAGTGTCATTTTAAGAAGAAGAAAGGTTCTAAGTTACCAAAACTGATAAAAATGACCCCATCCTTCAAAATATATTTTTCATGTTTGTGGAAACCAAAAATCAAAGTTGGAAAAGAATCACTTTTATGTATTATCAGTTTGCTATTCTTGACTTGTCACTAGTAGTTGAAAAACCTTCATTAGATAATGTATCTTATAAGTGACATCTGATAAGTGGTCTTTGTTAGTTTAGCCGCACGTTTCGTCTTTTTACAGGGTTTTCTTTAACTCACAATCTTTCAACTGTGTCCTCAAATCTTGTTACATTAATTTAACTCATTTTTCGACGTCATACAATGATGAAATTTTGCACAGCAACGTGAGTCGGTTGACAATACAATCTTTCATTGTTACTTTTAGAATTCTTTATCCTACAATAACACTAGCCCGCAACGATTTGCGTCTGACTGATTGCAGGATACTTTAGGATTTGAGTGACAAAACATCAGCTTACAATATATAGGGTAAGGAAAAAGTATCCGAACACCGAAATAACTCGAAAAAATAAATACAAATCTTTAAAACATGCTTTTCTCTTTAAAAAGAAAATCGTATTAAAAAGTAAAAAAAATAATTCTGTTTTCAAGAAATTTACTTTAAAAAATCTATTTATGCAACACTAAAGAGAAATGCAGGGGGCATGCCAATTGAAGAATGTATAAAATGATTATATTATGAGAGGGTGACCCATCCTTCCTTTAAGCCATACATAAATATATTTTTTAACATTTTTTTTACTTTTAGTACGAATTGTTGCATTTTTGTAAGAAAAGTGTGCTTTTAATGTTTTTTTTTTAATTATTGTTTTGTCCAGTATCAAAACAGATTGTGAAAGAGACCCTCCAGGTACTCTTTCTTCCCCGATTTGGTTTCGCGCTGTAAGAGGAAAGTTTGAGAAGATAAGAAATCGCTTTCTTCAACACATTCAAGGTTCTTTTGTTCAGTTTAAAGTTCATTTGCTACAAAAACCGATTCGGATCGGTATGGGATTATCTTACTGTATGTCCTGGGTTCGGGAGGTTCTGGGCTCGATTCCAGTAGCCAGTCATCCTGACTGAGGTTTTACAGGATTGTTCCTCAGTCACGCCAGACAAATACCGCGATGGTATCTTAAACTAGATCCTGACCGACTTTTTTTTCGCAGCCTTTACTCTACCCTATCCCGGCCTGAGCCACAGATGTCTGAAGGCCATAAGTAAATTAAAATACGGAGAGCATGAGGTTTCAGAACCTAGTGAAATACTGAATTGAATGTTGATATGTGTATACAAAAATCAAGGGTAGAAAAGCAGAATTAACACAATCAATGCAATTTCGCTCCCAGCAAACTGTCAGTAGTAGGAGAATTGGTCTCAGGATCTTTAGTGGTAGGAAATCCCTCTGTTCCCCACCTTTCCAATTATTTAGCATATTGGATGTGTAGGTATAGCGGATAGCCTATTTATGATGAAAAATGCAAGTATGCACTCTACGAATTTTAAAGATTGCTTAATTCGATTCTGAAACCAGTAATTTTGTATTCCGAAATTAAATATTGTGGCACACCCACAACGTCTTGATTATGAAAAATCATTCTCTTTTCGTTAATTATGTATCTGAAGATCTGATAGGCGCTCAGTTTGATTCTGTAGTAAACCAAATGAATTCAGAAAACCAAGGTTCAGATAACTAGAATCTTCTATATTTTAAAATATCGTCTGATGTTCGTTAAATTTTTATATATAGAGGCTCAAAAAAGTACTGTCGCAGCTCGGAACTGCATTTTTAAAAATACACTGGTCAAAAGTTTTGAAGATTATGGAAAATACAATGAATTCTCTGATTTCCATAATTAATTGTGGTGACTGCACTAAACATAGAACATACATATTCAGGTATGGAGGAATATCTCAAAATTTCACTTGGAGTGTGTAGTTTACCGTAGTTCCCAGTGTGCGAATTAGGTTATCTTTCGAAGGGGAATAAAGTAGTTGATATTGTTTACTTGCAACTTAACTTACTGAAACAACATTGGAAAAAAAAAAAGAAATGATGACATTATGATCATATTAGGTCTAAGATTCGACTTGTCCTCAGTTCCAGAATATGATACTTCGAATTTCAGTGTTCAACTTCACACTATTCCACACAGATGGAAAAATTGAGCTGCTTCCGAGATTCGGCACTGTAGCTATGATTTACTGTAATAATACCTTAGAGATTGTAAACTGTATCCGTTCTCTCTACAATTAACACTTATTTAGTCACAGTGCTGCCTTTACTAAAACATTGGCAACACTTTCGATACGCTCGGGATATGAATTTTGAAATACAAAATTACTGGAATTTGTACGCAATAAACAGTAATTTAGTATTTTTTATGTTTAGTTGTAGTGTGAAGTCTGAAGAAGGAGGTGGTATACTTCCGAAACTGTTACATTGTAGTTTCTTTTTATTATTAAAATACATCCTCCGTGGATCAAGTTAGTTGGTAAGACAGGGGCTATTTGAAGGTAATTCACAGCAGTTTCACAGTAAAAGTCTATCATTCCGTTCTGTTCTTAACAAAAATCTTCAATTATTATGGCTATTTTATGTCATGACAACTATAATTTCCAGGGTACCCCAGTAGCACACACACGTGTTTTCAACGTTGATTAACCGTTATCGGTTGAAAAATATTACGTTTATTTTTAAACCATATTTCAACAAAGACGTCATTGCATTGATAGGACGTTAATACAACATGAATTCAATATGTGATTTTCAACTATGATATAGATTTTGTTTAATGTGTTTCTTACTAATGTTATGTCAAAAAATATAATTAAAAAGTAATTGAAAGACACAAACTAATTTTTATGTTCTCATGTGCACGTTGAAAACAGACTGAATATTAAACTATATTTAAACGAATACAGAATTTCATTGATAGGAGGTTATTGTGACGTGCTTTCAACTTTGATTTATACTATGTTATGCATTTCGTTTCACATGTGTATTTCTAATTTAATAGCTTAAATGTTATAATTAAAAGCAAATTCAATGAAATTACCTACATTTTTCATAGTCTCATTTGCACATTGAAAACTGATTGAATTTAAACTATATTTCAACGAAGATTGAATTTCGTTGATACGGCGTTAAGGTGACGTATTTTCAATTATCATTCATACTATGTCCTGGATTTCGTTTCACACTTCTATCTCTAATTTAATTGCTTAAACGTAACAATTAAAAACAAATACAATTAAATTAACTACATTTTTCATGTTCTCATTTGCATGTTGAAAACAGATTGAATTTTAAACTATATTTTAACGAACATTTAATTTCGTTAATAGGGCGTTAATGTGAAGTGTTTTCAACTATGAAATATAATTCGATTTATATGCGTTTTTCTAAGGCGACATATTACAGTTATTGAAAAATACAAATTTAATGGTGCAGCAATGGTCAAAGTGTTAAAGAAGAAAAATGCGCATAAAAAGAAAGAAGGAAAGTATTCTTTATTCTTGTTCTTACATGATGGTGAAACGACGCGTAGAAACTGTATTCTCGACTGCCTGTTGATACATACAGTAAATGAGTAGTGGACTCTCAAGGTGGATCCGTGGATAAATGGTCAACGCGTCGAGCTATCAACGAGGACTGCAGAACGTTCCTGCTTCGAACCCCACAGCAGCCGCTGGGATTATTTACTGTTGGAAAATTATTATTGTATATCATGGTGAAAGCAACGACCAAAATGCAACTAAATATGTGTATATCAATAGACAGCAACCAGCCTCTGTTTTGGCCAACAACCCGTTCCTTCATCGTCCGCTTCTTGATTTCAATTTGTTTCTTCTTAACCATTATCAACGTCGAATAAACCGTTAAACAGGAGGACACTTCAGTACATTTACAAGGTTAAAATAATGTTTCGGTACTAACGTTTAATCCACGTATTTTCAACGTATGTATGCTACTGGGGTAAGTTCTTGTATTATATTACTGTTGTATGTATCCGTAATATGCTGAAAATGTCGTTGAAATTTGCCCTCTTAGAGCGCTAACGTCAATCCGAGAGAATATTTCTGGGATGCATTTGACCAACAGGTGAGATATTTAGTACAGGAACGGTCTAAATTCGTTCAAAGAATGGAGAAGGATATATGTATTTCGCAAACTACTGAAAATTATAGCTCAGAGGAATGTTATTGTGATAGTTTTATGAGCTGGGCTCAATTCTTATACAGATGAAGCAAATCAGAGACAGGGAGACTTAAACGTCCCTTTAAACGTTGGTAGATAGACTCATTATCCATATAAAATAGCAACTTGTGTTATTAGTTGGCAGAGTTCTTATGATACTGTGTAAACCAGACTTTCACCTCCATTACTGATCTCCAAATTGTTCTAGCCTGTAAGTTTATATTGTCTTTATTATTGTTCTTATTATTGCTACTGCTGTTATTACATTATGATAGATTTCTAAAGGCTACTCGTGTCATCGCGTCCTCTTTCATCAACCCAGGTGAATGGGCGTGTGTCTTTCACTTCGTCATTCGTGTCAGAATGTTTTCAACAAATAATAAATTCCCGTTTTAATCACTTCCAAAATTCCACCTTCGCAACCTCTGATATATATAAGATCAATATCATATGGACTCTGTGATGCTCCCTGATGAACATATACACCTAAAAATTTAGAAAGAATTAAATTTTAATGTTGAACGCATTACACTCAATCCTGAAGCTTATTTGTCTCTCTGTGAGTGCAGGGCGACATTAGATGTAAAGAGCAGTCGGTCATCAGCCTTCTTCATACAAATTTAACCTTGTATACGAGGCATTAAGTTTCCTCTGCCCTTGCCTTGGTCTTTGTGTTTATGGTAACTGCAGTGCTGTTGTCCAGTGAAAAACGAAAGCTAAGGCTGCTAGCACCATTACGTGCTGTCTCTCACTACCTTGTCGTCTCTGCACATAGTCGCCAATCGCCATTTCTAGTGCTGATACATAATACCCTCGCCATTTCCATGATCACTTGTGAAAGCTGCAACTTTCTAATCTGAACGCAGGAAATATTTCTCTCATGACCTGCATCACTGCCGGATTACAATCGATCTTCACTATTTTGTGCTCCTATGAAAAAGGACTTGACTATTTCAATGAGAAAAGACGCGCATAACTACATTTTCTTCATATCAGGTACAGACCAATACAATGCTGGTCTGAATATCACCACATTAGTAATGTTGGAATAGTCCTTAAATATAAACAATGGACTTGAAACACTGCTTGCGTAAAGTCTTGAAGAGATAAGGCAATATGTTTTTTGATGGGACCATCGGTTGACGACACAGATAATCAGTTTCAAAGGTCTTGAAATTTAAATGATATGAAACAAGAATTTCCGTTTGTTGAAAACGCTCATGATCAACAAGAACAACGAAACGAAAACAAACACGATTTTTATGGAAAGAACCAGTAATCTGATTTTCTTTATAAATTTACCGTTACAGAACATCTAGCGTGACGGAACACAATTTAGCATTTCCTGATTGCAAGAAATGGCTTGCCTTGCTTTAACCTACTTCTTATTAGCATCAAGTTTTAGAAAACAATGTAACGGTGACAGAGCTACGCTTTTGTTGAGCCTAAGTAATTGATAACTTTTAACTAAGCAATAAATTTACAAAATTGACCCGTACTAATTTCCAGTTTGTACAAGTAAGTATCGATGTCTTATATGAAAACTATTTTAACGAAGTAGATAGTTTAAATGCATTCGGTACACAGTATTCATAAATAACAGAACGAATGTGAATCCTTTAGGACAACAAATATTTCAGTGTATAGTCATAAGCTTATTCCTACATTAACTTCCATTTTCATATTTTTAAATATGGTTACCTTTCATGCTAGTCTTGTCTTAGACTTTGCCATTCTGATAAATGTACAATAATAGGTTTCCAATAAAATATGTAAAGTTGAATTATTATTTCTATATTTGTATTTCAAATGCAGAAAGCAACGATTGAACAGCTTTCGAAATACATTGAGAGCAAGCCACTTTTCCAGCCAGACGCAGAGGTACAAAGTCAAGGCAAAAAGAGTCGTCAGAAAGGGCAGAGTATAGACAGAAAGGTAAAATCGTTTTAACTCACATTACTTTTATGTAAAGATATTTTTCTTGAACGGCATATCTTTCTATAGAAATATCTGAATATTTACAATATTTTAGAATATTTGTAAAGGTTTCGCATGCTAGGGAGTATTAATCAGCTTTATAAATTACAATGACTAGCATTGAATCTCCATGATCAGAAAATTTTCAATTTAATAAAGCCAGGAAAACGAAATCTGACGAACCTGAACTCTCAGAGAGGAGTTCCGAAGAAAACCTATTACACTGAATTGAAAATACAGTGTTTATGAACAACACCGACAAACTTCTGGATGTGATTCCTCACATCAAAGCAAGACGAAAGTTTCTCTGACAAATTTTTGAAATCTGCACAGTTTTGGAGGTACACGCTGCCGAAAGTGGAGGGAAATGAACTTAAAGAGCTTCTCTGTAACTGTAGAGCTGTTGCTGCGTGAGACCGTCAAATATTTTAAATCTGCACTATCCAAAAACACATACTTCAAAATTCCGCAATGGGTGTTCAAGTGACTCCCCAAAGCAATTACGGGATTCCCAGAAATTCTCTCAAGTAAAGATGGTTCGAAATGAGCATGAATGAGACGGTTTTCTACCAGGAAACAATTCGTTTGCGCCAAGTCGATATCTCAAGTACCGAACGATTTTCTAAAAAAAAAAAGTGTGGTTGCATAACAAGCAGGAGTAAGAATAGCATAATTTGATCGAGTTTTATTTATTTATCAAAGATATTTAATATAATTGATCCAGGTCATCTTTACTCACATGGAAAGTTGTTCATGTTCATTTCGACCTACCTCTACTTCAGAAATATTCAGAAATTCCCTATTTCCTGTGGGGAATCCCTTGCGCCCATTGCGGAATTTGGAAATGCCTATTTTCAAATAGAACAGGTGCTATGCCGCATCAGCTCTACTATTCGTGGTGTTAGAAATATGAAGCTCTAAAGTTCAATTTCCCACGCTCTCGG
This sequence comes from Lepisma saccharinum, assembly GCA_022664845.1. NCBI lineage: Eukaryota > Metazoa > Arthropoda > Insecta > Zygentoma > Lepismatidae > Lepisma > Lepisma saccharinum. The sequence continues at coordinate 80,900 of JAGDQP010003316.1, forward strand.
CAACCTGCAGCTTCGAAACTTTGCATATATCGATAATTTGTCAGAGCAACTTCCGTCTTGTTTTGATGTGAGAAATCACATCCAAAAGTTTGTCGTGTAGTTCATAAACTCCCACCCTGTATAAATAAAGCAGCCACCCCTAACTTAGATGCACTATTTACAGGCATTTCTAACCTACAGAATAGTTGATTTTATAGCGCAAGCTGTCCTATTTAATTGTGATTTTAAAAGTATTTGCCTCTCTTCTTTTCTTCAAGTCTTGTTTAGCTTGGCTACACCATTATTGCATTGCACTCAACTAAGAACAAGATTTTATTCATAAATTTCAATCCTGAGTTAAGACTATTTCGATCTTGCACGTAACTACGACCGGAACTGGCTTTGTTCCTCGACTCTATTCTCGCTTCAGTGAAACAGAAGCTACTCTTATTTCGGTACAAGACTTGCATCCAATAGAAATAAGAAGATACATAAACATTTCGTTTTATCCCCACCACCACCATTGTTCGTTCGTTATTAAATCTTTTTTCGTTTACTTGCAGAACATTCTCAGGACATTCGTTTGTCGAACTCTGTCACAGCCTATATAAATGAGTTGAAACGGAATGCGAGATTATTTTACAAGAACAGTTTACAAGAACAATTTCTTCACTTTGAACTGTGATGAAATTTCAACTTTCAAAAATCTACATTACAAATGTTTCTCAATACTCCGTGTTACAATACACGGAGCTGTTTCAATAGAACAGTAGCAGAGATATAGACCCGCAGACCTCGCAAATGCCCAGTGGGATGGTCGTTGGGCCTTCGTCGGTAGATTGTTGTATTGTTGGGATTAGGAATCCAACGATTTCCTAATAGTTGCCCTACCTGGGAACCTGTCGTTGGCCCTTTGTAATAAAAATATGTTGGACCTTCATTAGCGCTTTGTAGGATTACTTGCGTAACCGCGCCGACAATATGCCAACGATGGACCAACATACATTTCCTACAAAGAGCCAACGACATGTTTCCTCTGCTGGGTCAATGAAATCAGTTAACAGGTGCGTCAACCACAATGTCACATGATTCCGAAAGATTATTAAATTTGATAAATATATCTCAATAAACAATTATAATTGTAATTTTATAAAATAAAATACTTTTCAACAAAATTACAGATTTCAATTGTCTCTAAATGTCATTTTAGTCCGTCAAATATACCTTACTCCTCATTGAAATCGTGTTCAAAATGATATGTAACAAGACGAACAGTTTAATTCAAATAGTGTAAGGTGTTGTATAATGTGCTCAGTGTTTGAAATTTATTCCTGTAAATCCACTAGCATACATTGTAACTATGATTCAGTAACTACAATATGTTAAGTTCAGATGAACGTCCTTTGCAGGGGTGTACCTAGTGTGGCGCAAAAACCCGCAATGCGGGGGGCTCGACCCTTCCATGTGGGCACTTCACCCTAGCCTCTCAATGGACCGAATAGACCTCCGGCCTTGGGTACTCTCTTGCGCGGGGGGAGAAGGGGCATAAAATATAGTTACGTCTCTTCTCCTTCGCTTGAGGTTTTCAAGAAATGCAGGAATTACAACTGTACATGTTAAATGATGAGTCGCGACTATGCAGATCGCCATCTACTACCTTGACAAAGTGTAAGTCAAAAAGACTTTTCGTAAAAATTTGTCATAGTTTCATGGATAATGTCACAGAAACGTTATCCAATATTTTTTTAATGTCTTTTGGTTAGGTTCTTACTAAGGAAATTAATAATAAAGTCATCTTTATCAACACCATTTAAAGTGACTAAATATATTACAATTTTGACAGATAAAATCTCTAATTGAGGAGACCTTCCGTTCGTCGAGTAATAAACACTCTGCAGCTGATAAACAGTCACTGAATAATAGCTCAGAGCCTCATGCTATAAATCCAAAGAAGATCGTGGATATTCTAAATATTCGAAATGAAAACTCCCTCTGCCAGAAATTTCTTAATGATCTCATGTACACACTTGGACAACGAGGATACACAAAAGTGACAGATTGTAAAGGTCAAGAGGTAAGTAACATGTTTATTATTTTTCCTTTAAAAAAATGTAGTTTAAATGGCTTAATTTTTCTCTACGAGCAAAATTATAAATGAATGCTATAAGTGGGTAAGCCTAGTCTTTAAAGATGATATTATTGCATGTAAGGCAACTTTTAAGCCGCTTTACTTAGGTGATGTATTCTGGTAGACTAGTTTTCGTGTACCGGTGTTATTTCCCCCCACTTCCTTGATATGTTTCAATGCGATTTTCTCGCGGTATATTAATGGGGCAATAAAACACATTACCACAGAAATATGGGAAAAGAGAGGGGAAAGGTAGAAAAGTTATAGAAAACATTTAAGCATAGTACTTAACATAACTATTGTAACCTATATTTTATTGTTACAAAGTTGCCAGGAACTATTGATGAGAACGCTGCTATATCGGTGGCCATATTTGTTAGCTGAAAAGGTAACCATGGTCGTAACTGTAGTGTACGTATGTGTATTCGTTGTCGTGCAATTTTACGATAAATAGAACTTCTTTATTTGTTGTGTAATTTTAGTGTAAATAGGTATATTACCATACTTTGAATCTCTTTTAATAATTGGTTGACAGGTTGAGTTTTATTAAATGACATTTTAGCTGCATCGTGCCACTCTGTGATGAGTTTTGGCTGTATCCATTTTTGATATCTACAGGATAGGTTTGATCATTTATTTTCCTTATTCAAATTTGACGAGTTAGAGCAAAGTATACACGTTCGTAGAGGAAAGTTTTCCATATACTGTCAACTAGAAATGGGTCAATAGCAAAATTTCTCGATACCGATACTCATTTCTGACCTTCGATACTCGATACTTTTTGCACAGTGTTCAATGTATTAATTAATAGATACATTTATACACGGAAGTGCCAAAAATCATGGGATAGCGGGAGGGAACTAGATGACGGCGCGGATAACCGGTCGAACGGCGGGAAGCAATTACAGCGTGGTGAGTGCAGTGAAACGTCGTATATCATGGTGATGGCAACCCGACGCGAATTATCGGCGTTTGAGCCCGGAATGATATTTAGTGATAGACGAATGGGGCATGCGATTTCGGAAGACGTCCGTACATTAAACTTTACTCGTTCCACAGTGTCAAGGGTAGACCGTGAGTACCACAGTAGAAGTCCGAAGCTGATTAATGGTTTTCTATTTTTAGCTTATGACGTCATAGAGGGCATTGACCTCCTTGAGGTCATTGACCGCTCACTTGTTTTAGACGTAAGGTTACTGCTCTTATTACGTAGGCTAGAGGGTATTGGCCTCACTTAAAGGTTGTTGCTCTTATGACGTAGACCAGAGGGTATTGACCTAACCTAAAGGTCATTGACCATTCTACTCCTTTCGATGTTGACAGGTTTTATTTTTTCCATGGATCCATTTTTTGGAATATGGCGGCAATATTACATCATTGTGCCTTTGTGGAATCTGTATATTCGAGAACGTTCTGAGAGAGGTCGCCTAGAGGTTATTCGTTTTAGATCCTTGGATGCTGACATAACCTATGTTTAATTTCTTGCATATTTATGTTCGGGTAGGATGACGTTTAAAGTTAGTGACAGATCATTGACCGTTCTGGTTCTTTCTATGCTGACATAACCTACGTTTTATTTTTTCACATATTCATGCTTGATAAACAGGTTTATGTAGATATCACGTGGGATTTGTTTTATTTATGAGAGGCCTTCCGCATGACTGTGTGCTGGAGAAGTTTACTTACTGAACTGATGCTGTGTCTCGCATTTTTGTGAATGTGAGTCACGATCTGCGCATGCGCAGCTTTCCAGAAAGTTCTAGAACGTTCATTGACCATTTATTTTTGTCTTGGAACATGTTAGAACATGAACTTTCTAGAACTTGGATAGAAAGTAGGATGATATTCTGCAAAGTAGGTCATCAGCTTACTATAAATTGCTTGTGCTCAGTTGTGTTATAACAATAGCAGAGAACGCTAGTACTTCAGCTACAGTAAGTGAGAAGTCCTCTTGTGAGTGTCGTTCGAAATGGGTAGATCAACCATGCATACTAAAAGCCATTCATAGCTGGGATACGAAATAAATTCTTCTTTGTTCTTCATGTAGAAGAAGGATAGAAGTGAATATCTGTGTATGGGAAATATCGAATGCCACACTAATTACATTTTCAAACGATGATATTAGTATGTCAATGTCATAACCTGCCTTTTGCCAGGCATATTGTAACATAGGCTTGTATTTCTGTGCAGAAAGTTGATTGTATAACACAGAGTGAAGTCTGATGATGAAATAACTTTACTTGTGTTTTTTCACATTGTAGTCTTACAAAACCAACGATACTTCTCACGTAGAGCTTATATTGACGAAAGAAGAACACATCAAGAGGTAGGCAATATTTTGTTGTCTTGGGTGGCAATATCTTGAGCGTAACATCCTTGTTAAGAAAACTTTCACCTAACAGAGTACGATCTTTATGGCCTGACCAGGAATCACACAACAATAGGCTCTTCGCGTCGTCACGTACATGTTCACCAAGGACGGTAGTTAGAAAACTTTTCATATGCTCCTTCGTCATTTTACCACTTTTGCTTGCGTCCACATGAATGTTTCGTGTACATGTTGCTTCAAGTTTCTTTGAAACATTTGTGGTGAAAGTGCCTTGTGGCTCTTGAAAACAGATATAGAGCTTGTGAGCTAATCTGCCACTCATTGATAAAGCCACATCAATTGTATAGTTGTGTGTAGAGCCATAGACCTCATAATAGATAGACTTAGCACGCTTCCCCAATTCTGGCTGCGCTAAAACTAATGGATTTTTGTTCAGAGCACGTGATTTTGAATCGATCCGCTAGGTAGCTGCCACAGACGTCATATTCTACTATGAGGTCTTGGCAGAGCTACCTAGCGGATGGATTCAAAATCGCTTGCTCTGAACAAAAATTCATTAGTTTTAGCGCAACCAGAAATGAGGAAGTGTGCTAAGTCTATCTATTATGAGGTCTATGGTAGAGCTATGCACAGACTGCAACACACCAGCTGTAGTTTTCTCGCCTCTGTGAGATAATGTTGACAATGAAGAAATTTAATAATTAAATTGACTTTGCTCAGTGTTCCAAACATTTTCTTTGTCTTCACTCCCGTCTGTTACATATTTATTCACTTCCTCCACAAACCCTTGTGCCTTCTGACGAATACTATGATCATCTTGTATGTCCTTACGTGTGACGAACGTAGTAATATGCCTGGAAGAAATGCCATATTCAGCCATAAGTTTGTTAATAAAAGTAATCGAAATGTGAAATTACCGTGGGGGTGGGGGGTGGAGTCATGCCAGTTACTTTTTTTCTGGTGCCTGAGAATTTCATAGTCGGTTATTGATTCCGAATATCATTCCAATTAAGGATAAAAATTTTGTATTACTACCCAAACAGGTAGTAGGTGCAAACTTACAAGCAACTACTAGTTTTAGGATCTCTCGCCCCCCACCTTCTTATTTTATATAAAAGAATCGAACCTTGCCTCCTGGCATTTTTGTCTCAGGCTTCTCATGGACTACAGAATAGTGTGTTCTGTCCATCTTCATGGAGGAAGGGAATTGTTTTACTTTCTCGGATAGGATTAAATTCTCTCTATCTGTTTCATTTCTGAGAGAATAAAGTTAAAATAAGCTGCACAACCCTGCACAGTTTTTTCATTTTCTTACAAGATTGCAGACAATTTCATTGTAAATAATCACAATGTTCTGGAAATTATCTGTTTAGATTGGAATTTCATACACTAATTATAAAAACGGTTCCAGTCACCTGGTGAACTTTAATTTCAATCTACTACATTTTTTATCTGAAGTTTCTTTTAGTGTTTTTAAAATTGACAAAAGTACTAATTGAAAACAACTTCATTGTTAAAAGGCATATTTAACTGTTAATATTTTATTGGTGTCGAGAAAAGGCTCGAATTCCTTAAAAGAGGTTTCAATTGATTTCGGTCTACAGTTTCATCCATTAAATATCTTGTCTAGTATAGAGTTAAACAAATATGTATTGTGAAGTTGGTTGACTCTTGAACAGATATCTTGAATATTGAATGCTTCAGTTTTAACAAATTTGTCTACAAGCGTACTACATGTGATTAAATGCACTATTTCAACCAATTTCAAGAAGTGACGTCTGTTATTCAAAATGATAATTTGGCATTAAAAACTTTAAGAAGGAAGATTAATTTAAGTCCGTTAAGCTAAAAAGCTGACAAATGTTTACGGCGCGCTGACAACCCTCGAGAAACGCTATTGTCAGTCGAAAACAGACACTTGGCAGACCTATAAAACATGTGCAAATGTTTTAAGTTTGATTGAAAATTAAAGTAAAATTTGAATTCTACAATAATAATAATAATAATTTTGAGTAATTCATGAATAGAGATGAAAGGAATTAATATGAATAATAAAACGTTACTTTTGAGTGCGGTCTATGTTGTTGTTTTTTTTAAGTGAAAGAATGTATGATTCCTGTACCCAAAGCTCGACTTATTGGAAGGACGGATTTCTATCTGCAAAATCTATCCTGGCTCTGTTTTCCGAAATATCGCCCGAGGTATGAAACGTTTAAATATGGAGTTCTACAGTCTGTTACTCTCTGGAACTCTCTGAAAATTCAACAATACGAACAGGGATTGTGTAAACATTTTTTTGGTATTTATTCTCCATAATTTTTTTAGTAATTTTGTCTAAGTTACTGTAGTAATCGCATTTTTGTTCTAATTTAGAAACTAAAAAGTTCTATATACTAATATTTACTGACTTTAAAACTCTCCTTTTTCTAAAACAGATTACATTCGGACACTTGAAAGGAGGAAATGTCTTGGACTTACAAGGACACGATAAAGCAAACTCCCAAACAACAGGCAATAATTCGCAAACACATAAGGTCAGCAGAGCATTGCCGCAGGAAAGATTCTTGAAGGCGATAATCGGTTCACAAGAGCAAACTATCCAAAGCCTCTTACGTCAGTTAAACCAGAGAAAGGATTTTTACAGCATGCAGGTAATACTTTCAAAAATTCAACATTATAAAATTTGAAACAAATACAGTTTATAAAACACACAATTACAAATTTGGTTTATCTCTGCAGAGATGAAACCGTCTCACTTTTGATGAACTAACCTGACCCGAAGATAGGTGACACGATTGACCGGTTCTCAAGCATAGGCCAGGTGACTCGGTCCAAAACTTGACCCAGTGACCCGTTCCAGCTCTGATTACCTGTTATAATTGCAATAATAAGCACACTCATCGAGTGAACCAGAAGTGGAAAACAGAAGCAGATCTGCACTGTAAAATTCAATGTGTAAAATCAACTACATATCTCGGTAAATCTAATAAACTGAATTTAAGTACTCGTAACATACTTATTAAATTTAAGGACGAAATTTCCATAACACTATTTACAAGAAACTAACTAACTCTATGGCTTTCGGAACTTGCAAGTTCATCGCCGCAGTAACATAACTTCGCCATTGGATTCCATCCTGGGCAAGATCAAGCCAGTTTTCATCACGAAAGCCTACTTCTCGAAGATCTCTTCTGATATTGTCCTCCCAACGCTCTTTTCCATCCGGCTTTCCAACCATGATAGAATATAATCTTCGTTTTTCCCCCATCCGAGCTACATGACATACCCACCGTAGTCGGCGCGATTTCATTATTCTTACAACATCTGTTGAATCGTACAGTCCGTAGACTACTTCAATATGCTCTCCTCAATTCTCCAGTTCTCTCGTCCCATTTTGGCTCTTGTATCTTTCTCAAAACCTTATTTTCAAACACTCATTTATGTTCATCTGCTAGGGTCGTACTCCAACTCTTGCATCCGTGAAGTATTACCGGTAGAATAACCGTTCTGTATATTTTCAGTTTCAACTTTCTTGATATCAATTGTGAGCTTACGAGTTTCTGGACTGAATAGAAATATGCGTTTCCCGATACTAAACAACTTTTTATTTATTCCATTACCTCGTTCTTGCTTGTTACATATACTCAGAAGTATTTAAATTTGTTTACTTTCTCTACGTTCTCATACTGAATTGCTGTGTATCTACTTATTTCATTCCCAGTGTTTCTGTTTGTTTTCATGTATTTTGTTTTATCTATGTCTACCTGTAGACCTATCTAGTCGCAAGCTTCTACGTCGGTGTTACTTTGTAGTCCATGTATATCTTTCCCTATTAAATCTACATCATCCGCGTACACCAAAAGTTGATTCAAGCTATTCAACGTTAGTCCCCTTTTGTCCTCTTTTATTTTCAAAATCGCATATTCCAAAGTTAAACAGTAGTGGTGATCAGACATTATTTCAATCAGTTGCAAATCTTGAAACTATCTGACACATTATTACCTACCCGTACACTGCTTATGGTGTCGCTGAGAAATATCCGCACTAGTTGAACCTTTTTTTTCTTCTTTTTCTTCAGAATTCTAAATCCTACCACGATATTGTATAACTTTTTCCTTTTGATAGAATTATACGATTTCTTAAAATCAATGAATAGCTGGTGAATAGTCTCATTGTATTCTTATTTCTTCTCCAAGATTTGTCTCAAGGTGAAAATCTGGTTCAACGTGGATCTATTTCTTCTAAATCCATATTGGTGATATCCAATTATTTTATCTACGTATACGCTTAGGCGAGTTAGTAATATATTAACAGGTTGAAAGTAACGAAATTCCGCGGTAATTATTACAGTCCGATTTATCGCCTTTATTGTGATTCGCAACTATTATTGAAGTTTTCAATTCCTTTGTAAGCTTCTCCTTTATCCATTTAGAATTTATCAATTAATGCAGCTCCTTGATTAGTGCCGTTCCTCCCGCTTTAATTAATTCGGCTGGAATATTGTCTAGTCCCGGCGTTTTGAAATGTTCAAATTTCTTTATCGACATTCGACCTCAATCTCGCTAGGTTCGCGTATCCACGGTTCTGCATTATAGATTTCAAATTCACTGTTTGTTCTCAGTTGTGTACATTAACAAGTTTGTAGAAAAAACTTTTCCACATACCGATAATTTTAGTCGGATCCGCTTGAAGATCTCCACGTTCATTTCGAATCATGCCTAACCTCTGCTGGTAACCTTTTCTTAACGAGTTTAGCCCTTTGTATAGATACCGTATGTTATTTGTCTTGCCGTTTTCCTATCTCCTGAATCTTTTGCGTCAGATATTCTCGCTTTTAAAGCAAAATTGTTTACCTATTTTGTTATTTTTGTAGTTCTGTTTGTAAATGGCTAATATTTTTATCCACTCTTACCCTAATAATAATTTTCTTCCTAAACATACGAGCACGAACATGTTCGAAGCATAGTATTCTTAAGAAATCTTATAGGTATAGGGAAAAGTAGCCTAATATGGTGTACTTTTTTAGTTCCAAAATGTAGTAAGAAAAATCAATCTGCCGAAGAATTTGAAGATGTATCTTCGCGACAGAAACAAAGATTCTTATAGAATTGCTTTACATAGATTTTCTTTGATCGATTTTCGTAAATAATATGGGTGCTCACGTCTCCACTAGTTACAAAACGATATTTCGCTCAAATAATCTCCATCTCATGTAGAAGAACATACTCAAAAATAATTTTGCAACTGATGGGGGCTGATGGTTAGAAGAAACATTTTATACTCTAAAGTTGAATATCTCACGTGGAAGTATATGTTTGACATTCAGCTAAATAAATCATCATATGTTTGAATGTTCTTATGATATCCAAACAACATTTTGTGTGACAACTACATTTTGTGGTTTTCTGTCTATACCACTGTTCAGTATTGACATTTTGTTGTAAACCATTAGCTTTCTACACAAGTAACTGAATTTTCTTGCGATATATTCATCTGTAGACATGTCTCTCACAAGCGCAGACCGATAGACGTTGCAAATGGAACACGATACGGACGTAATCTATATTACCTATTTGTGTGTTGGGTATTACATGAGCCGGAGCATTCGCAGATTCCACCACCCACTGTATTCCTGTTGCTATCGTTGATTTATTTGCCTACAAGATCGTGTGCTGTTTTTGTCCTTTCTTCAGGAACTCGGGCATTTCAGATTAGGAATCTAATTCTGATAGAAGATGGAGTGAATCCTGGAAACCTCTATCGACGTCGAAAATGTTTTCCTTTTGAAGACATATTCGCATTTCTTCGATGTTATTTTTAAGCATGTGTTCTGATATTTTAGCGTCCGTGCTCCTAGAGTCAGCGAGACAAGCAGAAATATTTTTTGTTTCAAACACGGCTGATGTTATCAACTAGAAACCTATGTTTCTAGTTGTGATATGTTCATAATTTCGGTATTTGTCACACAAAATGTGGTTTGGATATCATAAGAACTTTCAGACATATGATGGTTTATTTAGCTGAATTTCAAACCTATACTTCAACGTGAGGTGTTTAACTTTAGAGTATAAAATGTTTCTTCTAACCATCATCTCCATCAGTTACAAAATGATTTTCGAGTATGTTCTTCTACATTAATGGAGATTCTTTGGGCGAAGTATCGTTTCATAACTAGTGGGGGCTGATGGTTAAACAACACAAAGTTTCCTGGGAAAGCTGCATTTTCATAAATAAAATTGAACGTTTCCATAAGAAAATTAATTTTTATTTCCAAAACGGGTACAGATATAGCTTTTGGGTTTACCTTACAACGTTGCCATTATATTAGTACTTTTCAAACGAAATTTGGATTTAATAGCTTAAGCCTTTCTGCAGATATCTGCATTTATTTTGAACAATATTATAAAAATTAGAATCCGAAGTACCAATTTTTAGGGGTATAAATGTTTGTTTTAACCATCAGTCATAAAATGATTTTAAATATGTTTTTCTACATTACATGAAGATTATTGGAGGGAAGCATCATTTTGTAACTAGTGGGAGCTGATGGTTAACAACACAAAGTTCCCTATAAAAGGTGCATTTTGTAAAGTAAAGTTGAACGTTTATATAAGAAAATTAATTATTATCTCCAAAACGGTTAAAGATATAATCTTTCAGTTTACACTATAACGTTGTCATTATATTAGTACTTTTCAAACGATATTCGGATTTAATAGCTTAAGTCATTCTGGAGATATCTGAGCTTATTTTGAACAATACTATAAAAAATAGGATCCGGAAGTACCCATCTTTAGAGTGTAAAATGTTTCTTATAACCGTCAGCCCCCATCAGTTACAAAATGAGTTTTTAATATGTTCTTCTACATTACATGAGCATAATTTGAGCGAAGTATCGTTTTGTAACTGTTGGGACTGATGGTTAAACAACACAAAGTCTCCTGGGGATGATGCATTTTTTTATAAGTAAAATTGAACGTTTACGTAAGAAAACTATTTTTTATCTCCAAAACGGTTAAAGATATAGCATTTTGGTTTACACTGTAGCATGTTCATTATATTAGTACTTTCCATACGAAATTTGGATTTGATAGCTTAAGCCATTCTGGAGATATCAGAATTTATTTTGAACAACACTATAAAAATTAGAATCTGGAAGTGGTCATTTTTGGACGCGCTTTCCATAATAACCGGAAGTGGTATAGACATAGTATTTGAATTATTGGAACTCTCATATTGTCTACAGATTACGTGCAAAATTTCATAATTATCGGTTGTGTGGCAGAAAACGGTCCTTATGTGCAGTGTGTCCTTTGCTTTGATTACACATTAGTTTGTGTACATATACCGTATATGCGATGGCAAGTTTTTTTTTCTTGCATCTTGATATCATGACAAAGTTTTGCAATGGCAACTTTTAGAAATTATTTTTTCGTGTGCCCTGAAAAAGATTTAACTACGATTACCATCACTGCAATAATAGCATATAGCATAATGTTCTGTTCGTAAGTGTTTATATTCCGCTTTGTCTACCATCACTATACTTTGGTTGTTTATTTTCTCAACTGTGCAGTACAGATAGGCCCGTTTGACACAACAGCACTTATGCTACGATGAATCTTAGTGATAGCAGTGTGCTAACGTAAAGAACAACTTATTGATTTATGCCACAGCATCTTGCCCCATTGTAACATTCCTGCTTTCACACTCTGGCACTACTGCTATCGCTAAGATTTACCGTAGCATAAATGCCATCGTATCAAATGGGACTTAGTCACTGAAAATCTACGATGATTATATTCTGCCAACAACGCTAGCTGTATTTCGTACTATAGTATTAGATTCCTGCTGCCGAAAAATAGACTAATTTTGAAAGTTGTGGTTAATAGAATATCACACGGCAAATTTGTTCATTTACCAAATGGTAACCAAGAACTTTGCTGCAATTACTGCAGCAAATGTGCTACATACCTTTGTCGTTTAGTGTCGCAAGCCTTTCGAAAGTGCGCTACAAACTTTCATTGCTATATGGGTTAATTCAGTGTTCGATTTGTACGCGTACAATTTTTAGAGAGGGGGAAGAATTAGTGAGATATGTATTATACGGCATTTTAGGTTCGTCTATATCCCAGGTTAGAGGTATATATCTGTAAACGGTGCCAGAGAAGATTTGTGCAGAGGGGGATAATCCCAACCATCCCCTGCTACAAATCGAACACTGGGTTAATTGACATAAGATATCTATATTATATATTGTCTGTCATCTTAGTTCGTGTCTTTCGAGGTAAAGTGGGCTTAGATTTCCGCGTAATGAATAGGAATCCTCCATTTTATAGAACATTATTGATTAACGAATTTTCGGAAGGTGCAGCTATCTCGCATATGGATTTATCTTCTCACTCAACATGTTAAAATTCGATAGTTTACAATGGTTAGAATAATTTAGGAACCGCAGTCGTGGACTGGCCCACCTGGAAACCCGGGTGTTCCCCCTGCCGGCCGTCTTGTTTTGGACACTTAATCCACTTTTGCTACTACTGGCAGTTTACGGTCTTGACGGTTTTCCAAAATTAGAAATTTTGGCACACAAGACTTGTTATGACCAACATAAAGGCAGTACTGAAGATATAATCTCAGTAGACCTACTGTAGGGTCCATACAAATCGCAAGAAGGTGCCATGTAAAGTTTAATGATACGAGTATGTTGCTTTAATGCATTCATATTTTTTTAAGGCATTATATTTACTTAAGACTTTGTATTTTTAATCCTGATCAGTATTCTAAGGGCCCCTGAAAGTTTTTTTTAGCCCACTGCCATGAAGGGTATTGAAGGCATTTGAAATGTGTTGGTTTCCCGGGCGGGCCTTTTGGTTACCAGTCCTGGAAACAGAAATGGTTTCACTAAAAAACAAGTCTTTTACGTTTTAAAAGAATATAGCGTTTTTAGTTCTCTATGGAGTTATAATAGTGATGAAGATATCCCATGCGTTGCCAGAAGGAAGGTCATACCACAAACTCTAACAAGCGTGTTCAGAATAGATCCAGTGGTCATTTTGAAAATTTTAACTAGGGGGATGGGATGGTTGGGACATTCGAACACGGTTTTAATGCTAGTTGTGGGGCCTCACATCTGTTGTTTGTCCGACTAGAAAAACTAACAAAGGCAGAGCATGATCTGAACTTAAAAGTTGCACTGTTACAAATTATAATTTAATTACCGAATTTTAACTACTAAGCCTTAAATTACATTTAAAGTAGCACACGAGCTATAGCTGATATTGGACACTGCAGAATTTTAAAGCAAAATATAGTCCATCAGTGCAAATTGTGTCCGTGAAATAATACAGGTAGATTATTGTACAATCTCATTCAGTTTGAGCGATTGTTAAATTCCTTTCTTCGAACTAGGGGGATGGCATCTTACCGCATCCCCCTTCGACTACTGATGCGTCCACTGTGTTGCCATGCTAAAATTACTGCCAGAAGCGATAACAGATGCAGAATGAATGTATTTCGTCTTTCCAATTAAATTAAATTATTCTAAAACTCAGGTGGCAAAGAAGAAATGGAGCGAGCACATTTTCAAGAAACTCGAACGAGAATATGTGCAAGAAAGTTGTCATCGGAAATGGAAAGTTTGCCTAATGTGTCACTTGTTAAATGTGCAACGAACTTGCCATGTAATACAGGGTGTTCCATTTAGAACTCAACCAGGGGTTGGGGATAGTATAACTTTTGAACCGGAAGCGATAAACAGATAATACGTATACCAAAATGAAGCCTTTTTTCATGCAGACATTTTTGAACTAGGAAGCAATGATTGAATTACATTAGCAACCTTGCAGTGTTGCCAGATGTAGCGGAAGGTGTAAATCTTTTTTTTTTTTTTTACAAAGCATGTAAAATGACTCATAACACATATGTATGGACGTTCAGTCGTTATTTTTCAGCTTGGTTAGGTGGAGTAGCTCGGAAACTATGGCCGAGAAAAAAAATGTTCATTTCTACCGATAACCAATCGGATGAGGCCTTTGTAAGGG
>JAGDQP010003317.1:4757-22295 GCA_022664845.1 Lepisma saccharinum
AACAAAATTGATAGTACAACAGCAGCAACAAATACAATATTCACTTATATATTTACAGTTATAGGTAGCCTAATTGCTTATATGTATATATTTATAGTATGGTTATATAATTTTACAAACAATGTGTATAATTAAAAAGGAGAATATGTTATATTTCTATGGAACAGTCAAAAAATTCCTCTAATGAGTAAAAGGGTGTTGCAACTAACCAATTGGACAATTTTCTCTTAAATCTATTCAGATGTTCGTTTCTTACTGTTGGAGGCAGCTTATTATACATTTTTATTCCTAATGTCTCATAGCTATTTAAAGATTTGGACAGTCTTTGAAATGGTACATTAATATGTTTATTGTTCCTAGTGTTGTAGGAATGTATATCTTTTCTGAGCTGTACGTTTTGTAGATTACTTTTTACCTGTTGGAGTACTGTATAGATGTATAGGTTAACCACTGTCATAATCTTTAGATTGATAAACAGGGGTCTACAGTGGGCTAACCTGTGTGAGTCTGCGATAATTCTGATTACCTTTTTCTGTATTAGAAGGATATTGTTTGCATGACAACTGTTTCCCCAAAATAAGATACCATACTTAATTATACTCTGAAAGAAAGCAAAGTAAGCAGATCTGACATATTCCTGAGGAACATGATTTTTCAATTGTCTTAACAGATATGTTACCCTTGACAGCCTACTACAGAGATAATCAATATGTGGTTGCCATGATAGCTTATTGTTAAGAATTACACCCAAAAACTTTACACAGGTTGAGCTATTTTCAAGAGATACATCTTTGAGACTAAAAGTCATACGTTGAGTTTTATTTTCGTTAAGTGCAAGTCCATTAGCCTTGAACCAAATCGCAGTTTCTGCCCATGTATTTTCAGTTATGGATTGAAGTGAACTTAGATCAGCACAAGTAGTCAGGAAAGTCGTATCATCAGCATACAAGATTGACTGAGCAGATAAGAAGGAAGGTAAATCATTAATCATTACGACAAATAAAAGGGGTCCAAGGACTGAGCCTTGCGGTACTCCATACTTAACTGTTGCAGTGCCAGATTTAGTTTTATTTACAAAAAAACTTTGCTTACGGTTATCTAAGTAGGACTCAAATAGCCTATAGCTAATCCCGCGGATCCCGTAGTACGCCAACTTATGTAGAAGAATTGTGTGCTCAACACAATCGAAGGCTTTACTTAAATCGCAAAATGTGGCCTGAACAAATTCTTTATTTTCAAAAGCTTTGAGAATTTTCTTGATTAATAAATCTATAGCACCAACAGTTGACCTACCTTTAATAAAGCCAAACTGTGAAGCACTAAATACATTTTGCTGAACTAGATAATCATACACCTGCAAATGCATCACTGTTTCAAAAATTTTTGCGAAAACTGGGACCAGAGAGATGGGACGATAGCTTGATGGACAATTTTCAGGACCCTTTTTATATACAGGTACAACTCGTGCTACTTTCAAAGAATCAGGAAAAACTCCCTCTGTTAAACATTTGTTAATGCAATAGGTAAGCGGCAAAGCAATACAATCAATCACATTCTTAATTAAAATGCTCGATAAACCATATACATCAACACTTTTGGCCGGCTTAAATTTTTGTACAATGTTCAAAACTTCTAGAGGAGATATATTTCTAAATTCAAAATTACCTTCAATACGGTTTATACTCTTCTCTATTAGACTGTCAGCCGTTAAGTTGGGTTTTACAATATTATTATGTAGTTCTTCTACGGAGTTCACGAAGAAGTTATTAAAATCTTCGGGGTGGGGGTAAACAAAGTCCTTTACATTACTTTTAGCTACAGAATTAATTATATTCCAGGCTTTCTTACATTTATTATCAGATGAGTCAATTTCCGCTGAATTATATTTCTTTTTTGCCTCGTTGATAGCTACCTTATACGTTTTCCTAGCATGCATATAAACTGATCTAGCCGCTTCACTTTTATCTCTACGGTATAAGTTTAAATACAGCATAACTTTACACTTCATTGAGCACAGTTTGGGAGTATACCAGTTGGACTTATTTTCTTTGTACCATTTCTTAAACGGGTTATTATTGATTTTACAAGTTCTTTGTGGAAAAGAAATTTCAAAATTGTAAAGAAACACATTCAAAAATCGTTCGAAGAGTGCATCGGAATCCTCACAATTAAGTAGTACTTCATGCCAATTCACATTACTGAGGGAATTTTTAAAGAACAATATCTTTTCTTCAGTGATTGGTCTCGATACAGCAATTTTATATTCGGAAGCCACTGAGTCACCCACGTTATTTAATAGTAAGTTTTCCAATTTAATCCATACACAATCATGATCCGAAAATGGAAAAATAGATACATCACAAGGAGTATGAAGTAGACTAAAATTTATAAATATGTTGTCAAGGCAAGCTAGACCTCTTGTTGGCTTCGTATTTGTAATACTGTAGTTAAATTGTCTTAAAATATTTTTCAGTTCATTTACGGTATTCTTTTTTAATGTCATATCAAATTCAGAGTTTAGGTCGCCACCTATAACTATCTTATAATTTCTAAAACTCTGTCTATTTAAAATACACTTCAGTGATAACTCATTTCTAACAAAAATTGCTACTCCACCATGTACATACTGATTCCTACAAAATGCATTAACAAGAACATAGTCATCTAGTTTATTGAACGTAATTTCTTCCTCTTTACACCAATGTTCACTTAAACATAATACATCTAAATTATTCTCATTCTCAAAAGAATTTAAGACTATGTGTTTGTTTTTCATCCCTTGTACATTTAAGTAACCTACTTTAAGATTTATGTTGTGATTTTGTCGTGTATCTGTAGGTTCTAATACTAGTTGCTCATTTAGGCGTGGATCCCTATCTACCTTAACATTGTTACTACAGTTTAAGTTTCTAGTAAAACCTTGTATATTTTGGTGAAAAGTGTGCACTTTCTGAGTTACCTTACCCATAAAAAATGTTCGTCTCGATTTACCTTTGGTTTCCTCTTTGACCTGCGTATCGTTACTGGGACCGCAGGTGGGAAATCCACAATTTCTTTCAATGTGGCAGCATTTACCTCGGGTTCATCATTTTTCTCACGTACACTTTCTATGACATCTATATTAAGTTTTACGAGTTGATTTTGATCAGAGAATGTTGGTATATGGTCACTTATATTTTTATATTCGTCATTTGAAATCCTATCGTTTGGACTACTACCACCTTCTTTAAGTTCCGTGTCCTTATCTTTTTTCTCGACCCTTGTGACTTTATTATTTACATCGACTATTTGAGTTTCTTTATTTACCTCACCTACAGTATCATCCAAATCTACTACAGTATTTACATTGGACAAAACTTGAGACTCTACGTTACAATTTTGATTTGAAACAGAACAGTTTTCTTTGGTCCCTTGTACAATGGGAGTAAGTAGATCTCCTTGTAAGACATGAGACAAGTCTTGAGGTTTTGTGCTGTAACTTTGACTGGGAGTAGAACACTTTTCTTTACACCCTTGTACAGTAGGAGTAAGCAAATCAACTTGTACATCTGGGAGAGCGAATTTAGTAGTATTTTTGTTTACTGGCAATAATGTTATTAGTTTATCAGACAGCAATTTTTTCCCTACTCTATTAAAATGAAGACCGTGTTTAGTATGACATTCCCTTGGAAAGTTATTTACATCAACTACTTTCACATTTTGAAAATGCTTACAGAGATTTTTTAATTTTGAGTTTGTTTTTTCAACCTCTTTATTGACTATGGACGAAGATGTAATATCATGACGATGCGGTAAAGTACTTACCACAACGTTTGTATGGTTGAAACAAGGTAGTGCGTCTTTAAGAGTACACAAAACATTTTCACCTTCATTTCTTGCCACATCATTCGAGCCACCTATAATAATAATGGTATCTCGATCGTTCATACTCTTACTTGCTAATCTTGCCGGATTTATTACTTCTCTGAGTCCAGCTCCTGGCTTCACAACTCCTTGTACACTAGTAATCTTCTTTTTTCTCTCTAATTCCATTTGCTAATCCTCTGCTGTGACTATCCCCCACAATGAGTATATTCCCTTGTACAGTTACCGTGCCTATTTTTGGTTTGCAAAATCCCTTTGGGTGTGGCTTGTGTATCTTTTGTTTTGAGTACTTTGTAGTGTTACGCCTTCCCCCGGACTGTGCTCGTTAGCTTCACAGCCCCAAAGCTCAGTCCGACGGAAGGATACCACCTGCCGGTTAGCTTTGAAGGTACTAAAGCAAAATGGGTGGAGAAAAAAAACTGGGGGGAAGAAAAAAATTTATGCGCAACGGAAAAAAAATCGAAATGTAAAGGAAGTTAATAAGTTCCCCCGTTCAAGCCCCCATGACACCCGACAGGTTATCAATTACCTGCCGGCCTGACATGCAGGCAGGCCCAGAGCCCTCTTTCAACCCACCTTGGCATTTCCTCAACAAAACCACTAACCCATTTTTAAATGGCTCAAAAATGACGCAATTTATACACCTTACATTAATAACTTGGGGTTCCAACGTAAACAAGACGAAATATAAACTAAATATTTATTATAATAAACAAAGGAGTGTTGGAAAATTATTTACATTCTATAACAAAAGTTTTCTTAGCAAAATGAATAAGATGCTTGTAAATAAATTCGAATGTTCAAGTAATAATAAAAAAAAAATCAAGTTCCAAATATGACGAAATTTCTTGGCAACAAGCAAATTTAAATTACATGCATTATCTGACATATGACACAAGATAGCTTTATATGAAAACAGATTCGAAGAACTTTCTAAAAGATCTAATTTTTTCAGCCAATAAGCTTCTTTGAAATAAATTGTAATTCCAAATATAAAATTCACTGACTTACTGCTTATAGAATTTTAAAACAAATATGGTTTAAACAAAATTCCCTGAATTTTCCAGAAACTTTCTATAATCTAATTAGTATAATACTGTACCATTTTTTCGGTGAGAACTGAGGAAAACCAGGAAGTTAGAGCAATACAGGCAACTAAGCATCGGTTACACCCTTGTACATAACCTGTAACAGTGAATTTTGTGTAAACAAAATTTATCATAAACTTTTGCTCATTCATTAGCCCTTTCATATGTAATGCAGCATACCTTACCAAACAATAGATACTAACCTGTATTTATGACCCAAATATACATTTGTTACGTTTTATTAATAAATATATTTCCAACCGCTCCTAACATGAAAATGGCCATATGATCAATCTCTTATATTTTTGCCGGCTACGAAACGATATACATATTTATCATATATAGCAGAATATAAAGGAAACTGGCTTCGGTGCACACGAAGCAATATAGTTAGCATATGCAAAACAGAAAAAAAACTTTCACTAAAACTTCATTTCACTTCACTACCCGTTCTCTTCATTATCGATGTGAAGAAATTTTATTTTCACTGCGTCGGTATGTATAATGACTACAGGTTGGGTAACAGCACTGGAACTGTTTAGCACTTCCATTGATAACTTCATTTTAATGAATAAAGTCACAGCCGGGAAAATTTACTTAAATGTAAAATTCTTACAAAACTTCTCCTTCAGAGAACAGGGAGATATTAAGTATTGCTCTCGGTTACCAGAAGAACAGTTGACTTTCACTGCTGCCTATTAGCAACATCCCGTATTAACTGATGAAGTACACAAAAGGTTGTATTATTTCTGTATAATTTCACTTCTTCACCACAAACTTCCCTTTCCCCTTTTTACTCGTACACACACACAAGATAAAGGTCACAATATGTAGGAAATATCTCATATAAAATTGTTCACTTCATAAATTTATACACTTCTTTGTTTACTGAGATGCATAAACAATTGTTGGAACTTCTTAAAGTTGACCGTGGTACGGAAAGTACAGTCTATCCATTCAAAATGAAATATTACAGTATGTGTAGTTAGTTGTCACAATAAATTACTCACTATTATACTGTCCTTGCGTAAATGCTTGATGTGTTCAGGAAAACGCAAAATTGAGATGGAGGGGTGTCTCAATTACTCGTGCATTATGGAATTCCACATTTCAGTCACTAAAACTTGGTGAAATACTCAGTTTATAATCTCACTATAGAAAATTTATACAAATGCACTCATCAATTAACCCCTCCGAATAATACTAAATAATTTCTGCTCGAAGCCATTCGAGCAGCCACTCATTTTACAACTACACACACACTGGAACCGCCAAAACTGCGGAGCGGAACCGCCAACAGCGACCCACATCCCGCCAAAACACGGGAGAGAATAGATATTTCAAATATTTTAATATTAAAATATATGTGGGGATAGACGATAAATTTAGTATAAAAAATGATGACTTCGATCAATTATTTTAAATAATAACTTTTAAAAAAGCAAACGCGGGAGCAGTTTCCAGAAGAAATCAGTAGCGCACTCCTGTGGGGAAAAAGTGAAATTCTACTCCACCGGTTCCGTGACGTCATTATTTCCTGAGAGCAAAAGAAAAATTCTATGACGTCATCAAAGAAACTTGAGAATATCTGATAACTAAGAACTGGGTACACTACAACTTATTCGTTTCCGAAACCATAGGTTTCGATTGTGAAACTGCGCGATCTGAAACTGTACATTCGTTGCCCTCAAAAACCTCAAACCTATTTTGTGTAGGTAACTTATATTTCAGTTGGTACATATCATGATTTGAAGTTTGTCTATCGTTTTGTGCTTTGTTATTATTTACATAATCACCATTCAATCTACGCTGTCCTTTATCTTCATTATTGTTTCTTATAGTTTGTTCGAACGATCCACTTTTAGGCCACTTTCTGTTTTTCTTCGATTGTTCCATTTTAAGCGATGGAAACCCACCTTTACGAGGAAATGATTTTTGTTGGGTACTGCAAGATTTATCTTTCATGTCGGTCATAGTGTTTTTTACTTCGTCATTGCACCCTTGTACATCACTGACATTTCCTATATGAGTTAACTGACCGTCACTTTTGGCACCACTATTTTTCAGAAGATCACTCCACCTTTGTAGACTACCGATGTTATCGGTATGACCCAAATGTTCACTAAAGTTACTGTTTATATGTGGACCATATCGAGACAATTGTTGCTGTAACTGAAGCATATCCTCTTCTAACAACTCTATAGTAGTTCTCAATGTCGCAATTTTAGAATAAACATTTTGGAGTTCAGCAAAAATATCCTCTGTAATTGATGCACCTTGATCGTCATTTGTCACTTCACTTACCCAACACTTTGAGCACTGCCGATTTGTATTACCCACACCTCCTTTTTGAGCAACGTCATGATAAAAAACATGATCTACACTGCTACTTTCGTCACGTAATAAGCTATTTCCTTTTAATTTTTTATATCTTCCACAACTATTACCATTATTTGACTTATTTTCTCGAGAGCCACGCAACACCGGTGATGCACTCGCCGCCATGTTTCAGAGTGATGATAATTCCAACTTATTTAATTCAAGCAGAGCATTTTTTAAAGTAGAAAAGAATAAAAGGTAATATTCCTTTAAAATAAAAAAAAATAAAATAATAAGTTGAAGTGGTCGGCTTTCGATCCAGGATCCAAAAAGCACACTGGTCAGACGCTCTAGCCACTTAGCTACGAAGGCAGTTGGTGTTTCTGGCTTTCCGAGTGATATCTATATCTAGGGTTTTACTGCGGATGAGGTTAATCATTAACACGTTTTTGATCTTACTACGAGGAATGTCGTGTAGAAAGGAGAGATACGTTTGCTACAGTATAAAGATTTATTTATACCTAACTTAATTTCTCTTTCGGTCAATGCAATCCTTGCCGTTCTCGGTCCACCAGTGAACTGTTTACTGTTGACAGTGTAAAGGCAATATAAACACTCAAAATGGCGTGGCGTTCAGTGACAAGCAAGTAATGTTATTCCTGTTACTGGATTATAAAATATCCAACTAAGGCTTAAACTTCATCCACAAAAGTACATAACCTCAAAATTTCAAGTTTAGCTTACACTTCGATTAGAAAATGACCGAATTTTAAGCGTAAAATAAGTTGAACGTTCACGGACAAATCACTTTGGCCAGTTTCAACCCATTTTCAGTTAACGTTAAGCTATTACAAAGAAAATGGAGTTAATTTTACCAATCTTTCCACAAAAAGGCTTACACTATATCCATATTTAAGAGTATATACAACAAAACGCTAATTTTCGACTTTCATTACTCCATAAAGCGGAGTAACTTTCATCCTTTTCAGGTTTCCACTTTTTACAGTGTAGAGGGGGAGGATATCTGACGTTATTCACATGTTTTTTTTTCTTCTGATCTATATAGCTCTCCGTGATCGAATAGACCCAGGCTTCCCTATATAAAACCGGAGTTTCCAGTAATATCCAATGGCATGAAGAATTTCCCATTTTCTATAATTCTTTAAAGATAATTGCAACCTTCGGCTCACTGCTCCAGAGTAGTACACTGTAAAAATACGAAACACAACGTTCATCCAAAAAATGGAGGCAGCTCAGCTGCCTCCATTATTTGGATTAACTTACATTCAGCCAGTTTTCGGTTGAAAGTTTTAGTTTCTGTAAAATTACAAAATGCGTATATATATGTATATGACTTTTCCAATGTATTTAATTGAAACGGAGTATTTTTTGAAAGTAGAAAAGAAGAAAACATAATGTTCCTTTAATATTAAAAAAAAGTTAATGTGGGCGGGTTTCGATCCAGAGTCCGCTTACACACTAGTCAGATGCTCTCGCTACTTAACTACGAAGGCAGTTGGTGCTCATGGCATTCCGAGTGATATTTATAGCCATTATTTTACTGCGAAGGAGGTTAATCATTAACATGTTTTTGTTTTTACTACGAGGAATGTCTCGTGAAAAAAAGGAGAGATACGTTAGTTACAGTGTAAAGATTTATGCCCAGCTTAATTTCTCTTTCCGACAATAAAATCCTTGTCGTCCTCAGTCTACCAGTGAACTGTTCCTGTTTACAGTGTAAAAGCAATATAGACACTAAAAATGGCGGAGCGTTCAGTGACAAGCAAGTAACGTTACTCCTGTTATTGGATTATAGAATATCCAACCAAGGCTTCAACTTCATCCTCAAAACTACGTAACCTCAAAATTGCAAGTTTAGAAAATGACCGAATTTTAAGCGTAAAATAAGTTCAACGTTCACCAACAAACCACTTGGCCGGTTTCAACCCATTTTCAGTTAACGTTAAGTTATTACAACGAAAATGTTAAACTTTAAAATGGAGTTAAAGTTAGCAATCTTTCCACTAAAGGGCTTACACTATATCCACATTTAAGAGTAAATACAACAAAACGCTAATTTTCGACTTTTGTTTCTCAATAAAGCGGAGTGAGTTTCATTCGTGTTTCCACTTTTTACAGTGTAGGTATTTTAAAAAACTGTTGTCTTCAGCGAGGGCTTCTGTCATTATTATAAAATTGTCTCGGTGATAAGTGAAATTGAAGTTGGACGTAAATATTAGTCAGTGAACAGCCTGTTGGGGCTAGCAGGAATTCTATATTTAAAAAAAAAACTTATTAAGTAAAATATAATAGGAATGTGTTTTATGTGTTAATTTTGTTTACATATATTTCTTGAGACTAAATTCGTGTAGTAGGTCTCTACTAATTTCCTACAAAATTTAACTAATATACCTGCTGTACGCAACATTCAGGTGATTAATAAATTTTAGTATATGCATATTACTGGTGTGAAAATTAATAGTTTATGATAATTACATCGGCATTTTCCATCGAAGTATAATTATTCTTAATTCTAATTTATCTTCATACAAGATATATCGCAATATTGTTTGTAATGAACTTTCAAACTGGATGCAATGCTACAATAAGTTAATATAAATTCTGCTAAACTCCACTCCCTGATAATTTAAATACCCCCTAAACGAAAAATCGTGGGAAAACCCTTCCCTTAGGATACTGATCAGGTCTGGAAATAAAAAGTATTTCGTAAATATAGTGCCTTAAAGGAATATGAATGTGTTAACGCAATGTGCTTTAAACCTTACCATTAAACTTTACATGCCTCTTCTTGTGAGGACCGTACATTAGGTCTGCTGAGATTATAACTTTACCCCTGCTGTTATGTTCGCCATAACAAGTCTTGTGTGTCAATATTGCTAATTTCCGAAGACCGGTAAGATCCTACACTTCCAAAACAAAAGGACTTGTGGGGATGCATCCAGGAATTCCCGGGTCCTCGGCCGGGCCCGTCCGCCCCTGATTTTATATTTCCTACATCTTTTATGTATTACGTATCAAACCGTACATTACGTGTACAGTTCCAAGCCACTGCCCATATGAATAATTTTCATTACTTTCGCGGCTGCAAAATGGTGTTTGCCTTTTCACCATGCGATGTTAGCATCCAGTAATCAATAAAACTAATAGACTGCATTAGAAAAAAAAAAAGATCAATGAATGTCTTTACTTTCTCGATCATCAGGGCCTTCTTTTCTCTCTTTTATTTGAGATGAAACTGGAGAATACGTGTCAGGGTCACTTTTGCCACCCCTCCTTTGCTTTTTTTTTCTTTATTTCTTTTGGAACTTCATGAAGTTGCTACGTTTGTCGGAAGATGGCCTAGAGTAAAGCAGTACAAGATGAAGTACAGCAATCTACCGTTAGATGTCAGAAGTGATGTACCGTTTTACCTGCTCAAGTTTTCGATAGAGCATTTGAGATTGCAGTTTGTGTCTCGGTCGGTACTTCAGCTTGTTCTGTGCTGTGTTTTTAATAAAATGGAAATGCGAGTTTGTAAATAAAAAGAGAATTAGTTCATGTGTAATTCTGCGTTAGTGTCATAGAATTCAAAAGTGTGATTAATTTACCGTTTGAAATGTAGGAAGGAAATATTACCCTTTCCAAAATAGATATGTCTTTTGTGGTTCAGAGTGTATTTGTGAGAGGTTTAGTGTGAGAATTTATTTGGGAAAAGAAGTTTGTTTACTTAAACAAGAGTTGAACAAATTAGCAGGAACAAGAGAGCACGTGTAGTTTTTACGTTTCTGATGTAACGGGAGTGGTAAAAACAGGTAAGTCACACAACTTTATTGTTGTTATTCTGATTTATTCATGTCATTATTGCAAATTGATTTATGGCTAGTTTTTCTGTTCGTTTTAATTCTTTAGAGGATAATTTAGGAAGTTCATTCACATATGGAGAGCGAACAAGAGCAAATTCACATGTTCTTTGGTTCAACGATTTGCATATGTGTGCGATGTAGGACAGTTATTGCACCCTGCAGTTGTTTGACGAGTTTTCTTTAATCATAAAAAAAAAAGAAAACGCGGTAAGTGTTTGAATATATTCAAGAATGAACAGCGATGTCTGTTGTTATTCCAGGTATCAAGTGAGATTATTAAATGGTTATATTGGCCCGTGTTCGATTAACATCAAAAACATGCTTGACAGCGTTGCCGCCACCTGCCGTTTCAAGGTGCCTTGAAAGACGTGACGGACGCAGATTAGTATAATTGGCCACTCCAGGGCCTAACCTTTCTCAATGATATTCTCTGTGATCAACACCCAATTGCAAAGTGATTTCATCACATTCATGACGTAATATGCGTAGTGTGTAAAATTTGCCTTAGTATAACTGTCTTCAACATTGACTCCTCCAACTACACATCCTCAGTCATTAATTTAGGGCTTAGTAACTACATATGTCAAGTATTAGTTGTATTTTTTGCTACAAAGAAAACAAAGAACATACCATCATCAAAAGAAGACTCTTTAGCGAAGAAAATATTTCACATTTCTTAAGACTGCTACAAAATGAACACTGGTCAGTTATATTATTAACCACAAATAACTCCGTAGACGACATGTTTGCTTCCTTCATGGACACATTCAAAACATTATTTGAAAGTGCATTTCCGTACACTACCGTAAAATATGGGGCATAATATTAAGAAACTGTGGATTACTAAAGGAATCAGTGTATCAAATAAACAGCTCAAAACACTGCATTTTATTAGTAAAGCCACTATTGACATTGCTCTAACGGAATATTATGAAAAGTACGAACGGATTTAGAGGAGAGTAATCCGAGCAGCAAACAATTACATCTGGCGAATAACAAAACAAAAACCGTCTGGAATATAATAAAGCAAGAAACAGGTCAAAGTTTCTCGGCAACACGTAATCTAGAAATCAGCATAAACGAAAGAAAAACAAATGCTATTGTCGAGTACTTTAACTCTTACTATGGTTCTATTGCATCCTTGATTGAAAAACTATCACCCAAGCCCCAAGTCTTAAAAGAACTAATCGAACCCCAGCGTGTAAGTAACTCGTTCTTCATAGTGCCAACTACACGGGAAGAAATTATATCAGTTAAGAAATTTAAGAACAAAAAGTCAGCAGGTCCGGATGAAGTCCCAGAGTTTATACTGAAAAGAGCTGAGAAAATAAACGAATCCTTTAAGCACGGCAAGTTTCCCAAATATTTGAAGCATTCAATAATAAAACCATTATATAAAAAGGGATCAAAAGCGGATGTCAACAACTATAGACCGATTTGTCTGTCCTCAAAATTCTCCAAACTGGTCGAGAAAATTATGCATAATAGACTATACAAATACTTAAAAAGTAATGATATCCTATCCAGTTCTCAACACGGTTTAATCAACAAAAAGTCCACAGAAACAGCCGTACATAAATATCTGCATTAAGTTATGTGTGATATCGATAACGAAAATTACCCTATACGCATCTTCTGCGACTTAACAAAAGCCTTTGACTGTATAGTTCATTCAATTCTCTTAAGCAAACTAGACTGGTATGGAATTAGAGGCATCGCTAATAATTGGTTTCAATCGTACTTATCAGATCGAACACATGCTGTCCAATTATCTTACACACAAAAATCGTCACCTTACATTCATAAAATACAATCTAGACCACTTCTAAGTGAGAGAGGCGTTCCACAAGGTTCAGTACTTGGGCCGATACTTTTCCTTCTATATATAACTTAATTACCGATGAACATTCACGGAAAACCTATTTTGAATACTGACGACACTAACATAATAATTACGGCCAGTAAAGATTCTAATATACAAAATACTACTTCTCAACTAGAACAATGGTTCCATAGCAATAGATTAACGCTGAACTCCGAGAAGACTAAATGCATGCATTTTCGTCCGCCTCGCTCAATTGTAAAGAACTTGCCTAACGTAAGAATTAATAATGTAAATTGTACATTTACAAAAAATATATAATTTTTAGGAATTATTATGGATGGTATTTTGGTAGGTTGGCATGATCACGTCAACCAACTGTGTAAAAAGATACCTCCAACCACATATGTTATCAGATCCCTGGTCCCAATTTTAGATACATCAATTATGTCACTATGTTACTTCTTACTCACATGTGAAATATGGAATAGCATTCTGGGGAGGTTCACCCAAATCAGAAGCAGTTTTTCGTCTTCAGAAATATATCGTCAGAATAATAATAATAATAATAATAATAAACGATTCAGCAGCCGCAACTTGTTCCCTAAACTTAAAATAATGACAATTCCCTGCATTTACATTTGTAGTGTTCTAATCGTTATGAAAGAATATCTACATGAGTTCCAAAAAAATTCTGACGTTCACAATTACCAGACAAGAAGCAAAGACAACTTATTTCAAATTAGACATAGAACAACAACATTTTCCAGGTCCATTTTTAACACAGGTATACAATTTTACAATCACCTTCCGATACGTGTTAGAAATATTACTGAAATTCATAAAAGAGGTTCGCAACATGCTGGTGAAAGGAGCGTTTTATTCAACTACAGAAATTCTATCTTGTGATACGAGATCATTAGATAACAAACAACACTGAGATCATTATTATTGATGTAATAATTATGGCAACAGGTATACTATTGTTTTTAAGGTGCCTTATATCATTGTGTCCTTACAAAATATATCTGTTTATATGTTCAACTATTACTTATACGGTATATGTATGTGCATTATTTTTATCTGTGTATATAACTTTTAATTACTTGTGTACATCTATCCTAAGGCATTGGTCTCTTTTTACGTTTTACAGAACTAAAATTGTGTATGCCTGTGCAACTCATGATGACAAGTTCTATACCGTTGTACCCAGTACATCTTGTACGTCTGAAGAACGCAATAAATTGGAATTTGAATTCAGCTTGCTTCAGTTATTGAGATATAGAAGTGAAATTCCTTGAATTGGAATTTTGTTTGGGCCGATCGAGGTAGTTGTGTGATTGCGTTTGTTAAGCTCAGGGATTCCGCCAGGATTTTCAGTTTAGGGTGTGCAAAGTCAAACTTGGGAGGATGTAGGATGTGGAATTTTTTCTACGATTACTATCGAATTTGACCAGTAAAATTTTATACTCTCGAGAATTTGGGGGTTACCCCCCCCCCGGATATTAAACATGCTTCACACTTATACGATCATGACGAGCCGAAGTCAGAAGTTACTTAGGACACCAAAATGTAGTTTTCAGATTCGTAGAACTTCTGTTAGAAACACAATGGTCTGTGTCGGGATAAAAATTGCTCTGAAATGACAGCTGATTCGCAGGATGTCCCAAGTTTTTACTAAAAGAGTGAGACGTAGGCCTATTCTGAATGAGTTATGCGTCAATCACACCAGCTAAATGTCGGGATGGAATCGTGAATCAGTCCTGGTCTACTTCCTTTCCTGTGCCTACTTCATAATTTCTTACTGAAAATTCGACCCTGATTTAAGGGTGGTTTGAGGGTAACCCTCCCTTGTAGCTTTTTATTTTAGCTTAAAATCTGTTATATTAAAAATACATCGACTTTCAATAAAATTAGGATGAATTTATCACTGAAAATATTCATTTCATGTCATGCGTTTTACAGTGCAAGTTCAGTACCTTAATAATAAGCCTGTGTACACATTTTTTTAAAGAACAGTATGCTACTGCTCGAAAAAAAGAAAAAAAAAATACAATAAATCAACCGTTACCCAAATGTTTATATCAAATTTTGTCAAATATACTTCCAATGTATCAATCAAATTACATTGCCCTTTCTTCATGAAATTCGGGACACAACC
Organism: Lepisma saccharinum; assembly: GCA_022664845.1. NCBI lineage: Eukaryota > Metazoa > Arthropoda > Insecta > Zygentoma > Lepismatidae > Lepisma > Lepisma saccharinum. The sequence continues at coordinate 19,875 of JAGDQP010003317.1, forward strand.
TTAAAATTTGAGACTGTCTGAAAAGATTCGGGACTATGGTCACTGTATCTAGCCAGACCTGAGTAGTAGATGCCTAAAAGTCATTATGCGTTAATGAAATTTAATTTGGGGAGTACGATAATTCATCCACACCCCTCTTACACTACGGTTGCCAAAGGTCACGATGAAATCTGGACCATCTTTGTCTTGATGCATGCTTTGTTGGGACGGTCTTTGCCCCATTAATTTTGTTGTTTTTCTTGGTAAAGGGGAAAATCTTCCGAAAAATATTACTAATTTTGGCAAGTGTAATCGATTCTGACTTTTGAGCGAATGTGTAAAACCTCGTTTGTATGTTTTTGACTTATATAGAATACGTCACGTGACGTTTTGGGAAGGATATAGGAATCATTGGAAAACAGTTTGACTTAATTTTTTTTCTTTTTTTTTTAATAGCTTGTAATTATAGTTATCTCGTATATTGTATCACTAATGTTGGAAGCCTATCTTAAATAAAGTATCTTTGCATCAGAGAAGCAGTGTGTGAATTAAATAATTTTTACAGAGGAGGTGAGATGTTCATAAGAAAGAAAAAACTTGTTTGATTTAATATTATACATTATACATGTGTCAAAATGCGTATTTGGAGGGAGGTTTCCCCCTCATCCTCCCGTTAATTCGCACACTGCAGAGAAGGATGTATAGCCTACAACGCGATATAAGGTACGTAAGACGACTTAAGATGGGCAGACCTCGGATGCTTGAAAAACTTAAGATTATATTCCATCGTGATTGGTAAGCCAGAGGGAAAGAAGACTGTTTGGAAGATCTAGACGACGTTGGGACGATAACAGAAGGGATCTTCGAGAAGTAGATGTTTGTGATCAAAACTGGCTTTGCTCAGGAGGATCCTATGGAGAACGTTTGTTGCTGCGGCGATGAACTTGCGAGTTACGTAATCTATAAAGTAAGTAAGGTACAGTACATCTCTCTAAAATCATCATTTTCGTTTTCAAGTGAGGTTTGGATCACCTCAAAATTTCCATCTATTTGTAAACTTTGAATGGGCTTTTAGGTTCTAATTTGGGATATTATTCGCTTGGTCACTAAGCTATTAAATGGTACCGAACCCTCCCGTACGAATTTACGAAGTAGTCATATTGTAGAGATAGTTTATGGAATTGTATTAGGACCCGGGGTGGCTCAATGGTGGAGCACTCACCTCTGGCGCTTGGTGTCGTCGGTTCGGTATTTTATATGAACCAGTCTAGTAACTTTTGACTTCGGCCCGCTAAGATTTGGACCCGCACACCTAGTTAGAGTCCACAAACATTCATGTCCCTGGCGGGGTTCGAGCCCGCGACCGTACGGGCTTTGTGCTGGACAAACACTGTGTGCGTGGGTCTTCTCGGGGTTCTACGGTTTCTTCATTCCGCCAATTTTTCCATCATCATCCATCCGGCATGAGCCAAAGTTACCTAAAGGACTTAAAATTAAATTCAAGTTCCTGGAATTGTGTATCGAGCTAGATGCTTAAATATTGGTAATCTCTATGCACACGTCTTTTATTCTCATGTTATTTATTTTTTAAATTATTCTTCACATGCAGCTCTTTAAAAGAGAAGTAATTTTGTACAGAAATACAGGGACTAATTTGTAAGGTATAAACCGTTGACACTGTAAATAAAATTGTGGATTATTAAGATCGTAGTTTTTTACATTCTTTAAATAAAAATCATTAACATACTCCTCCCACCGCGCTCCCGGTTGTTTGAGTTTCCCTTATTTAAGCAGATCAACTTTTCTAAGTAAAAGTAGGGACATTTAGTTATAGGGAGAGGGTCGGCTGTTAATGAAAATTTTAAAATTATGTTTGAAATAGATTTTAGTTTTGTTCAACATTTTCATCAGAATACTTTTGATCTTTACTTACAAGTGTGCCGATCAGATATACCTGTACTTCTCTACAGAGTGTTTATTTTTTCCTTTTTCTTAAAGTAGTTATATTAAAGTAGTAACACTTTCAATTATGTAATCACCCGACTCGACCGCAGTAATACGATTTTCGGGACAAATGCGTAAAATGCGGCACGCTTGGTCATTTTACCTCATTTGAACTTAGTTAGAAAACATGTTAGAGTTGTTTTAAAGATGGCATCAGAGCCATGCTTAGCTTTGAATCCGAGGTCGAGTGCGGGTCCTCTGTTCTGTTCAACATCTATAATATATATATCGGGTTCGATTCCCGGTGGGGGCTCAAAAAATTTCGGTGTTGACCCAGCATCGTGAGGACAATTGGGGAGCTGCTGTGAATAAAAGACAGTGGCGATCACAGTGAGAGCTTCGGCTCTCCTCTCCCAACCCGTCTGGCCAGTGTGGGAGCAGTAGACCAACCCCTCCCTTCGGGGAGAGGCCTCATCCACTAGTGGATTGAATATGGCT
>JAGDQP010003317.1:22695-49078 GCA_022664845.1 Lepisma saccharinum
AAATACAATCGAGGAAAACAAGAGCCTGAAGAAAGCCAAACAGCAGCTCATGATAGGGAAAAAGCAAATAATTGCAGTTAAGAGACCAGACGGGACCGTAACACGAAATAAGGAAGAAATTATAAACATATTTCAAAATTTCTACACAGAATTGTACTACTCCGAGGAAGAACTAGGAAATGAAGATTCAGAAGAAATTGATGTTGATGTCCCAGACGTAATGAAAGAAGAAGTGGATAAAGTACTTCGAGGGATGAAGAACGGAAAATCACCAGGAGAAGATGGACTCACAGCAGAGATGTTTAAATGGGGAGGTGAAAAGATGAAAGAGGAAGTTGCTAAATTATTCTCGATGTGCTTGAGGAAGAGAGAAATACCCAGAAGTTGGAACAATGCCGTTATCATTTTGTTGTACAAGAAAGGGGACAAAGAACGCGTCGAAAACTACAGACCAATTAGTTTACTGTCAGTCCTATACAAAATGTTCACCAAAGTTATTTTGAATCGTATTGAACGAGACTTGGATTTTAATCAGGGAAGGGAACAAGCCGGATTTCGTCGTGGATTTAGCACAATGGACCACATACAAACATTGAATGAAGTTATGGAAAGGACTAATGAATATGAACTTCCATTATGTTTGGGATTCATAGATTTTGAAAAGGCTTTCGATTCGGTCTCCTTGTCAGCAGTACTTAAATCACTTGAACATCAAGGCATCGAAAGTGCATACATCAAGTTACTGCGAAACATTTACTCGACTGCCACTTCTGTCATTAGGCTGCATCAAGACAGTGAAAAATTTAAAGTTGGAAAAGGGGTAAGGCAAGGAGATTCAATTTCTCCGAAACTGTTTTGTGCGGTCCTGGAGAGAGTGTTCCAGAATTTAAACTGGGATGAAGTTGGAATTAAAATTAATGGCGAATATCTTCATCATTTACGGTTCGCTGATGATATAGTCCTGTTTGCTTCAAGTGCAGAAGAACTACAAACCAGAATGGAAGAACTGAGTAACGAGAGTTCGAAAATCGGCCTTAAAATGAACTTAAGTAAAACAAAAGTAATGTACAACCAACATGCTGCAAAGAAGGAAGTGAAGATTAACGGAGAGACAATAGGCATAGTTGATGAGTATGTTTACCTAGGCCAGCTTAAAACATCGAATGCAAAGTTGACTGATGAAATAAATAGAAGATGTAAAATGGCGTGGAGTTCTTTTGGAAGACTACACTTTATTTTCAAAAGCAAACTTCCAATGTGTCTGAAGCGTAAAGTTTATAATCAATGTGTCTTACCGGTAATGATGTACGGCTGTGAAACTTGGACATTGAATGCGCAAACGACTCAAAGATTGAGAGTCACACAAAGAGCAATGGAGAGGTGCATGCTAGGAATAACCAGGAGGGACAGGAAGAGAAATGAATGGATTCGCGCACAAACAAAGGTAGAGGATGTAATCAAGAGTGCGAAGAAGATGAAGTGGAGATGGGCCGGTCACATAGCTAGACGAACAGATGGAAGGTGGACGACAAATGTACTACAGTGGATTCCTAGAGAAAAGAAACGACCGAGACGACGTCCAAATGTAAGATGGGTAGATGAAATCAAGCGTTTTTCAGGAGCTACATGGATGAGGATATCAGCAGACCGAGATATGTGGAAAGAAAAGGGGGAGGCCTTCATATGAATATGATGATATATATATATATATATATATATATATATATATATATATATATATATTTGGGTCAATAACTTTTTCGAAATAACCTTACTCTCTGCACTTGGCGATAATTGGTATTGACAGTTTCATATAATTTATTTAATTTTGGGAAACGCCAGAAATGTTGAAAGGTTTTTGATAATTTGATCTGAAATAAATAGTGTTACTGTCTTTACCAATTACTAGATACTTTGCAAAATACCGTGATATTAATATCTACTAACTACTTTCGTATGTGTTACGTCATTCCAGCTCTGACCTGTTTCATGATTATTATTATTATTATTATGTATTTAATTTTTAAAAATTCGTAAAAAATTATGTCATGGCAACATTGCTTTGGTCGTTCAGCATTATTGTATGATCACAGTGATACTATACGATTCTTCTTTTCAGTATGTTAAATCAGATTACAACACGAATGTATATTTTCAATTCTATGGACCGTGGACTTACGGCGAATTATTCCATCTTATTACGTGAGTGCTATAATACTTTTTGTTTGATGTGCTCTTTCAAAATGTACATGCTACATTAAACCGTACGAGTTTTATTTTGAGTGTTCCATTTAATATGTCAGTTTCCATAGTTCGACTTAACGATCCTAATATTTTTATTGAGTCAGAACTTTTAGATTTAGCGAGTAGCTGTACCATTCGGGAGATCGTGGGTTCAATACCAGCGGCTGATTATCCTGGCTGTTTTATCCAGGGTTTTCTATCATTGATACCAGGCAAATGCTGGGATAGTACCTTCAACGTGGGTATCTGGGCGACATCATCCTCCATCCGTTCTCCTCCCCTATCCAGGCCTGACCCTTAGATGATAAGGATCAAAAATAAAATTCAAACTTGGAGAATTATCAGCAGCAACAACTTTGCCAAATGCCATACTTCTCGTGAATTATCAAATCCAAATTTCAGATTTTCTTAATCCATTTTACAGATGGGAAGTATTTCTTGTAAGACCTCAATGTTAGTTCGTAGTTTATTTTTATCGTCTCCTATTAAATCTACATCATCCGCCTTTACGAACAGTTGATTCAAGTCGTTCAATGTTTGTCTCTAGAATCACATGTTCTAACTCAAGCTAAACAATAGTGGTGATAAGGCATCACATTGTTTCAATCCGCTGCGATTCTCAAAACTATTTTATTACCTATCCGTACTCTGCTTATAGGGTCGTTGAGACATCCTCACTAGTCGAACAAGTTTTTTCGGAATTCCGAATCGTACCAGGATATTGTATAACTTTTCCCTTTTGATAGGTTCATATGTTTTCGTAAAATCAATCAAAAGCTGGTGGACAGTCCCATTGGATTTACATTTCTTCTCTAAGATTTGTCTCAAGGCGAAAATGTGGTCCAACGTTGATCTGTTTCTTCTATATTCATATTGGTTATCTCTTCAATTATTTCATACACTTACGCGTGGTGTTAGTTTGATACTTAATACTTTAATTGGTTGAAAGTAGCGAGATTCCGCGGTAATTGTTATAGATCGATTTCTCTCTCTTATTTATAAACCGGAACTATTATTGAGATTTTCCATTCCTTTGGAAGCTTCTGCTTTCTCCCTCCATGCGCACTTACTAGTTTATGGAATTCCTTGATTAGTGCCGTTCCTCCGGCTTTAATTAATTCGGTTGAATTTTGTCTATTCCTGGTTATTATTATTAAGTTCCTTGATCGACATTTCGACAGTTTCTGTACCCACGGTTCTTCAGTACAGATTTCTAACTCCTCAGTTTGTCGTTCTCGAAATATCAAATAATAATAATTTCTCTCTTTCAATTTTCATTATATTTGCTTATTTGATGAAAAGGTACAAATAAGCTTTAAAATTGTACTAAAATTAGCTTTTAAAAATTGAAAAACAAGGAATGCTTCTGTTGAACAATGTCGCTATTTCGTACAATAAATCATCCGTTGCGCTCCTTTGTCAGATAAGTATCCTCCTGCACGGCTGCTAGCCCTGGGGTAACTGCTAATTATGTTTAGTATTCATATGTGCAGACAGTGTCGCATAACTTGTGTCAACATGTTACGTAACGGCAAATGGTGACGAATAAAAAAGCATTGACACGTACTTTTGTTGAAGTCTTGTTGCTACGAAATTAATTGAGAGCAAAGGGAAGACAACTGTCTTGAGATGTCCTCTGAATTGCGTGGAAGAAAATTAAGAAAATAATGTTCTCTGTCTTTGATAGCGGGTTTTCCTAAGTCATAATTTGAATCTTCACGAGCTCGAATCACATAGGATTATGAAAAATGCACCCAGAAGAAAATATATATAGATCATCGTGGGAACAGTAGACCAAATCCTCCCTCCGGGGAGAGACCTCATCCACTAATGGATTGAATATGGCTGTGATTTATATATGATGCGGAAAATGAAAAGGGACCATTTGTCGGAAAACAACATTTTACAGGAGAGCCGAAAAATATGATCAATACTTTTTTTTTTGCGTTTTATCTTCTGTTATTCCAAAGAACATTTAAGTACAATTATAATTTCTTAAATATGAAGGATTTGTAAGTAGGATGCAGTTTTGTGTATAACAAGTTTAATCTGTTCTTTTTTTAACTCTTTTATTTTTCGTAAACTACAATCAAATTTGCATAACTCAGTCAAATTTTAAGATATTTTTATAATTTTGGCGCCAAATTGTTAGGAATTATATTGCTAATACAAGACAGTTAATAACTCAAATTTGACAAATGGCCGCTTTCGGCATCACAGTATGAAATGTACAATCACAAACGTATGATTTACAAGTAGAAGAAATTTATTAAGTGTTTTCGATTGTTCGTTTACCCAAAATATATTTGAAGGCTGTTGAATATCTTAGCAACACAGACTGTGCTCCCTAGCCACCCCAAGGCCAACTGATTATATTCCAACGAAGATAAAAAAAAAAAAAAATGTCATGATAAAGTCGTCTGTCCAAAAACTCCTAACCTCGCGATTATTATCAAGGGAATTGAGATTGAAAATATACAGAACAGTTATTTTGCCGGTAATACTTTACGGATGCAAAAGTTGGTGTGCAACCCTAGTAGATGAACATAATTACGTGTGTTTGAAAATAAGGTTTTGAGATGAAGAATTCCACGGACTGTACGATTCACCAGATGTTGTAAAAATATTAAAATCGTGATTACTAAGCTGGGCAGGCCATGTGGCTCGGATGGGGGGGGAACGATTATATTCTATCCTGGTTGGAAGGCCGGATGGAAGGAGACCATTGGGAAGACCGAGACGTCGTTGGGAGGGCAATATTAGAAGAGATTTTCGAGTAGTAGGTGTTTGCGATGAAAACTGACTTGATATTGCCCAGGATAGAATCCAATGGCAAACGTTTGTTACTGCGGCGATGAACTTGCGAGTTCCTGCGAGATTTCTGCGAGAAGCAAAATGTCCAAATGTCCATGCTGGCGCATGGTAGAGCCAACGTATTTTCGTAAAGCCTCTGGTTCCGGCTGTTAGTAGAAGTTGGCGAGCAGATGTTCGAGGGGGAAATCGAGAGAGGAGAAAGATGCGCGCAAGTATGTGCGCTGTAGTCATTCAGTGTCGTCTGCTGTGAAAGACCATCATCATCTGGCGCGGTGGTTAAAAAATTGTTCTCCACGGCTCCCCACAGCAACTCCTCTGCTGCCCACCCGGCTTTGTTGTTTCGAGTAGGCGAATGCCTGAAACCATTTGCTACTCACTCCCTGCAGTGTTGTTGTAGTGTCACGCGATAGAAGTAAATTCGCAACCTAGCTATGCATAACGTGCTCTCAGAGACTTTCCGAAATTGCGTTGGCTCTAGCCCGAATCGCTAACCGTTACACTACGGGAGGAACATCTGAAGTTTATGGTCCATAATTAAGGTCTTTTACTAAAGTTGCACGACTGTGATGTTTTTATACCTAATCTTTAGAATTTTGGCCACTGTCCTTACTCATTAACAGAATATTAATAACTAGTATTACTAAAAAAAATCCTAAATTTAGTGTTTACTAGGTTAGCTCATACAGTACTACAGTGGTTCATCGTCCAGCGGTTGGCCTCAGAGTGGCAACTTATAGTTGAACCTACTCTGGGTAATGACTGGCAAAATTAGAAATAATCAGCCAACAGCAACTGTCACTAGCACCCTGTTGGTTTTCATTTGACCATGGTACGAACCATTTTCCAACCGGTCCAACGATCAGCGAATTTGGGTCCAAGGGAGTCTGTTGTTGGGGTATTTCTAACAAGAAATGTGACTGAATTAAGAGTACAACATATTTATAAGCATGTAAGAACAACAAAAGCAACAAGCAGTGTTCAGACTATTTGCTTTCGTTAAAACAGTATCGAACGAGTCCTCTATGGTGATTGCTTTTTCCGAGAGGTGGAACTAGGAAAACCTCTATTCGATTCTCTGAGTGTCCTCACTCCTTCACCTACTAACTTATGCCTTTATTTCGTATCCGGGAACATTTCTTTCTTCTTCAGTCTCCTCCGCTATAATTATTGTTTGTAGATAGTCCTTCTGGGGATGTGTCCAACATATCTTGTTTTATCATTCTCATAGGGCACGTCTCTATCCGTCAGATTATTTTCTCATTGCTCTTCATGTGATCTCCACTTTTCTCCACAGTCACACTGCGGAAGTGTTCAACGCGAAGGGGGAATCGTAGAACTAGTGATTGCTTGTAAGTTTTTACCTACTGCATGTTCGGGTAGTAATAAGGATTTTTTTTCCTGGTTGGGATCATATTCTGAATGGAAACCTCAAGCACCAGGGGATGTTTGCTAGAGAATTTTGGAGTGACATCCTTCCATTGGAAGGGTTCTAGGAGAATCCTTGCTTTGGCGTCGCCACGTCGTCTTCTGTCCTGGGGATGGTCATAGGCTTCATCTATAAGTGTTCCGTATGCTAATATATTGCCAGTCATTGTCTTTAAGGGTCAGTTCTACAATCGAATGCTAAACTTCTAGCGCTAAGTTGAGACCAAGTCTGATTTTGGCCAACGAGAGTACGCAAAATGAGAGTTGACCTCAACTTAGCGCTGACTAGAAGTTTAGCGGTCGATTGTAGAACTGACTCTAAATAGAGTGGGATAAAGACAACATCCTGGCGAATCTAAAGTAATAATGAAACTCAAGTTTTGTGTCCGACAGACGTCATAATAACTGCTTCTTAAAATCTTGTGAATGGCTTAAAGGAATGGATGGACAGTATTGAATCATCCTGATCACTTTTTGTAGCTTACCATAAATTATTGTAGTTTTACATAATGGCCGTGTCTTTCGAGCGAAAGAAAGCTGTGGAGGATGGCATGACGTGAGCGGTAATTACAGAGGAGCTGTGTTTCACTTTCAAACGACACTTGCTATCTTAACAGGTGGCAGCGGGACGACTCTACTAATGTTATCTTCAGTACTCCGTGTGAATATAGCACTCCTCCAGACCTTGGCTTTCTTTTTTCTCTTGTCGATTGTAATGTTAAAAAAAAAAAGATGCAATGACTTTGGGAAATGGGAATTGCAGTGTTAATCATGTGAAATGCTCACTTTACATCGTATGAGACTAATAGTCATAATGATAGCAAAGGAATAAATAATTGAGCGGTTCCAAACACCCACAATTCGCATCGCCTCCAGGCAAGGGTGTCCATAGGGGGTGCGGGCGCCCCCCTGAGTAAAGTTCCCCACCCCTGTTTATTGAAAGTGAATGATCCTTGAATTATAAATGCTTTATCCAGTGCATTCGTTACTAAAACGTTCTGAATTGTCTAAGATGGCACAAGAGGTCTCCTATAATTTCTCTGCTTTGATACCTTCACCTATCAACCTTTCGAGTGCCTCTTTGTAGAGTTTAAAAGCAAGATCTTCCAATCAGTAGTTTTCGATGCTATAAAAAGCAAATTGAGGAGTTCTGTGGGAGAACGGCTTAACTTGGGTTAAGTCGTTTTCCCGTTCCGTGGCCTACATACTAGCTGACTTGGCCGTCCGTTGGTGCAGAATCCAGAGGTTTTTCGCCCTCCTTACCCCCACCTCTGCGGGGCGTCGAACTGAAATACTAGGATAGCCGTTGCTAATGAATTGAAAGGTAATATTGTTCATATTTACCCACTTGAAGGTAGTCTATCCGACAAACTACATTATAGTGTGGGTTGCTCAGCCTGTTGGGATATATTTGACATAGTCTATTGGTTGATTGAACAGACTCCCCCGTTGCCCCTTTCGGGGATGTCAACCTTTTAATGCGATAGTTAATCCTTCTAGGTCGCACAACATTTTGTTCGAAACAAATAAACATACACCCTGATATATGTAATCCACACCCATATTCAATTCACTACTGGATGAGGCCTCTTCCGGAGGCACGATTCTGAATTACAACCAATTTAAGCCATGGTCCAATAATACACTATTCTGATTGGCTGAATGACATCACTCACATTTAAAACTTCGAACTTCGTTGTGTTCATGTTCGAGTAGAGAGGAAAACGTTGTGTTATTCAGAGTCCGAGATGCATCCAGATGAAATTTCAATTCTCTAAGAAGGCGAGAGAGAGAGAGAGAGAGAGTTTACATAGAAAGAAAGTTTAATGCCGTTGAAACTTGGCCTATATAAATTTCCATTTCGTAACACACAATTAATCTTAGCAATCTCCTTAAGACGCAAAACAGGTTAGTTTTTAAAATATCAAAAAGAAAAAATGGTGTGGTTTTTTTTTGGGGGGGGGGGGGCATGCACAACGTTTTAAGATACAAACTCACCTTAAGTAAATTTCTTCATTCGGGATTTCTACTTCATCATTGCCATCACGCACCAGAAGTCACTTATGTACAAAACTAGGACACATTCAAGCATAAAGAAAGAATATAAAACAATATTGTGTGGTATGCACAAGGGTGTTTGGAGTTTATTTTGGGCACTTGTAAGTGTATATATTTGAAGCTTTGTACACTCCTGTAATTTCATTTCCTTGTCAGTAAAATTGCACCTTACTCATACCTAAAATAAACCGGAACAATTGAGCGGCGGAAAAAACGTAATATTTTAAATTGTTGATGCCAGTTTGAAAAAATAGCGGTTCTTTTACAATTATTTTACCCTTGAAATTATTTGATGATTAATGAAATGTGCGATCTTGTTACAAATATGCGTTTAGGACAAAAACATCTTTACTGGGACTCCCTCTGACAAAATTTACTTGCATTATGAAACTTTTCTCAGCCTGAGCCAAAGATGCCTAAAGGCCATAAACGAATTCAACCAACGGAACATTTGTATACAAGGGCGCTAGCGAGATAAATTGCATTCGTACTGTAAACAGAAAGAAGCGTGTACATGTTTTAGCGTAAATTTGTGTAGGTTTACTTGAAACCAGAAATGCACCATCATCATACTCAGCCGTTTTATATCCACTGCCGTATGATCCTCATTCATGTATCTCCCAGGGATTCCGCCAGGAATTTCAGTTTAAGGGGTGTAAAGTCAAAATTGGGTGGTGTAAGTGGAGTTTTGCATGGTTTCTATCGATTTTTGATCGCAAAATATTTGAAGTTGGGGGTGGTTTAGAGGATTTGGAGTGTGACGCCCCCACAGGGGGGTCTGGCGGAATCACTGGTAGCATCTGAAAAACGCTTGATTACATCTACCCATCTTGCGTTTGGTCTCGGTCGTTTCTTTTTTCTGGGAATCCAATGTAGTACATTTGTCATCCATCTTCCATCTGTTCGTCTAGATATCCATAAGATGTACTAAATATTGAATTTTATTATGGAAAAATAATAAGATCCGTGTTTTTTGCCTAGTGAAAAACATTCGATATTTTTTTAACATTTTTTTTTTCCTGGACTGTACATTACTAGTTAAGGTGCCATCGTATTTACATCCGTTTTTTTCTATTTAAGCTCTACACTGCAGTAGAAGAGTCGCAACACTTCTATTGGTATGTCTCTAGTGCTGTTACTTATGTCCTCCTATACAACGGAAACACAGTCAAGACTAAGTTTAATACATGTATTAAATCCCTCACCGCTGCTCCTGGTCAGTGTTTCTTCCAGAAGATTTTATTCCGGAGGCTCGTGGGGGAGAGGGGGGTAACGACAATTATAAATAATGCAAATGAATGATACAAGTGTTGAGACTAATTCTTTCGGGGGTCCGGATGAAGACCCCGGGGCGAAAACCCTCTGAAACCATGCCTGAAAGAAACACTGCTCCTGATGCTAGGCACTTGTGAGCAATTCGAACTCGATTGTAATAGTTCCGTTTATTGGGAGTGAATTTGAATTTATTTATGGCCTTTAGGTATGTATTACTCAGAGCGCTCATTGGGAGCTAGTTATTAAAATTATTGTACAGTATCTCATGCTACAACCTTACTGTGTAAGAGGGAGAAAGAAGGTAACTGTCCTAGCTTTAAGGTAGGTAATCGAGGTAGGCCTACTATGCCGTAATTCGTCTGGTATGACTTACATAAACCACTGAGAAATAAGTCAAAATTACCAGTATGGGCAGAGTGAAGCATCTGCGTACGAACAGTATCTCATAGGCCACGTAGATGTCGTAAACACTTTTAAAAAAATATAGTATAACAGCCAATAGTTGCATAGAAATTTCACAAATTACCTGTGATTCTGGATTATCTTTCAGCAATCCTTTGCAGATTGCTTTCTCCATAATGATAAAATAATTTTCTTTCTGTATACACTCTCAATCTACATAAATACTCATTCTTTCGTTCGAAACTCGAATGCTGAACAATGAACATAACAAAGTTCGAAGTTTCATTCAAATGTGAGTGACGTCATTCACCCAATCAGAATACTGTATTATTGGACCATGGCTTAAATTGGTTGTAATTCGGAATCGTGCCTCCCGGAGGGACGAGTTGGTCTACTAACCAGAAATGTTGGGCGAGGAGAGCCAAAGCCACTCCCCAATTGCATATTTTCGACTATAAGAGCGCACGAGGCTGAGTCACTCTCGCGCATGCGCATTACTCCTTAAAAGTAGATATTACTTCCAAGCAGGTGCTTCCAGTTGCCAATTTGGCGTACTGATAGTATGTCAGAAAGCTAATCTAAGAAACCCGGGATCTATATATGGAAATGGATCTATATATATATGGAAATTTAATCAAAATAGTGAACAAACGCATGTGGAGGTTAGGTAAGGTATTGTTTTTATTGCAGACACGATTAACTCATGTTCTCACAGTGCGCTGCGCTCATCATCACTAGTCACAAGTCAATTTCATCACAATGCTGGGTGGACAAAAATAATCCTTGGCAGAACCGGGAATCGAATGCGGGACCCCACGATCAGCAGTCAGTGATGATAACCACTAGACCAGCAGGGTAACAAATATTAGTAGACTGCAGGAGGGTGAAAGAAACAAACGCTGCCGCAGAAACTATTCTTCCGTCGAATTGCTAGTAAACCAGAGGCACGTAGATACTTTATGGAAACCTTTGCAAAGCTCCAATTTTATTGACTAGCAGCACTGACATCTTGGATGATTAGTGGGTGGGGACCGTCGCACAGTCGAGTATTTGACCTCAACGTACGATTTTGATAAAATTTTGTAGAGACATGTAAAGTAACATTACCCAGATCGAGTTGGTGAATCACAAAGATTAGACCATCCGAAGGGGAGGTTAACCCGACTCAGTCTGTTTTTTTAAATTTACACTATATATTTTTAAATTATCTAATTTGTGATTACACCATTGGGAAGAGCTTAAAAAACAAATAATTTAGTAGTTTGAATTTTTATCTTACATCAACTGGTTCCCGAGAAATGAAAGTTCTAAACACAGTATGTTGTCCAATGTTATTCTTATGGAGGATAATGACATTTTATATCTTGCTTATTTATGTAAATATATTAATAAAATTTGGGATATTGCGGCTTAAGACCCTGTTCTATTGGTTTATAGACGAAAATTATTTTTTTATATAAAAAAAATGGATTTTTAGGGTATTAATACAAAAAACATATACAGGGTGGTTCACGAAATCCGTAACAGGGCTATATAACTCAGCTCCTAGGGCACAGAAATCTTTGAAACAAAAAATAATAATACCAAAGTGCATGTGCGGAATCACGTGATGATGCTTCTTAAATCAGGGGCGTATCAGGAATACCTCTACGGAAGGGAGAATTAAAAAAATTAAATGGCAACACGGGTTGATTTCGCCCCATTGAAACAATCGCTAAATTTTGAACAACTTTTAGAGAAAACACTTTTCGATAGCTCCTACCGTTTGGCAGCATAAAGTTTTGAATTACTTTCAGTTGAAACATTGTTTCATATCTGGTAACGTTTGGCCATTACAAGAGTTAATTGGTAGGTCAGCAGTCAACTCACCAAGTAGCTCTTCTAACTGAAGACTTTTAAAAATGTTTCCTCTGAAAGTGTTCAAATTTTCATGTTGGTTTCAACCCCTGTTGCTATTTAAAATTTGAACCCCCCCCCCTCCATAGATCTATTTCCGAGACGCCCCTGATTTCAGAAGCATCACCACGTGATTCCGCACATGCACTTTGGTATATTTTTTTTTTTTGTTTCAAAGGTTTCTGTGCACTAGGAGCTGAGTTATAGCCCTGTTACGGATTTCGTGAACTACCCTGTACACTTGCTACTTGACTGCCATCTAGTAAAAATGTAAGTCAGAGTATAGATCAAATAAAGAACATTACATAAATAAACAGTATTTGGTAATTTAGACTAATTTGATGAGTACACAGGTTTGCTTCGCTTTGCATACGAGTAACAAGGCATATTCCACTTCAAAATACCACAAACATTATTTTTTTTTTAAAAAAAAATAAGAAAATTGGCGCAAATATGCCCAAAATTTTTCTTTTGAGATTAATTTTTCATTGGATCTATATTCTTACAGTGGTAGAAAAATTTCCCAACAGGCCCCGACAAACCTTCAAAAACCTTATTCAAATACAAATAGAAAACTGTTTTTTTTTTTAATCACATAAGAATAAGTCAGAATTTTTTAGAATCAATTTATTTAACATAAATAATAATAAATTGTAGGTGTAACGGAAGTACTTACCTTTAATAACACCTGTATAATATTTGAGGTCAATACAATAATCCACCAAAGTAAAAAAAAAAAGAAAAAAAATCGTTCAAACATTTTTAGAAATAACATTACACGTAAATGCACGTCTGAGACCAACGGTACCTTACGTTCAACTTCGGATAGCAGTCGCCTGATGTGCTTATCTGTCCCAAAATTTGCCTTTTTGGCCAGAATTTTGGTACAAATACTCCACTGTGCGTCGCATAGTTGCTTTCTTAAAGTGTCGAAGAATATGCATTCCAGTTTAGTGGGGACACATGAAACCGTGTAGAAGTTCTTGCAGAAACTTCGGAAAATTCAATTTGGAATTAAGCTTGGCAACACTGACAACTGGAGTACATGGAGGGCTACTGTTCCCTACCGACTTGTGTGTATTATGTAGAATAATCATCTTACAAACTTTGGTGCAGATCCGTTAAACAGTATAGAAGCTATTGTGATGTATATTTTACTGTGGCAATACTGATAATTGGAAGTAGTTGGGGATATCCCTTACCGTCGTTTGTCTGGGATATCCAAGAACATTCATTCCAAGTTTGGTGCAGATACGCTAACCAGAAATTTCTTTTATAGAAAAACTGCTTAATTTTTGTTATTAGGGGCTCCATAGTCTAGTGGTTAGAGCGTTGGACTCATGTCCTCGTGGTCTCACTTTTCGGCGTCCACCCAGCGTCGTAAGGAAAACTGGGGAGTCACGTGAATAAAGACGTGACGGGCACTTGGTCTAGAAAGCCCCTAATACGCCTGTTCGTGGCTGGGTGACGCGCAGAGCTGACCACACTACCGTCACCGAGGTGGAAGGAGTTCCACCAAGCGCGGACAGATGGCATTGGGGCAGTCGGTCTGTAACGCCGGTGGTTATTATTATTGTTAGTGGCTCAGTGGTAGAGCTTTAGTGCTTGGAGTCGTCGGTTCGATCCCTGCTCATGCCATGTGGGCTTTGTGGTGGGCAAACCGTGTGCGTAGGTATCTTCCGTTTCATCCCATCATTAATCCGTCCTGAGGCAAAGTTGCCTAATGGCCTTAAAATTTAAATTCAAATTGGTCTTTAAAATTTTGCAGTCATCAGCATAAGAAGCATGATTTATCTATTTTTCACTCAAGTCAACAATGCAGAGGGAAAATAAAACAGGCTCTAAAGATCTCCTGTGTCCGTAATTCATGCGGAAATAGTAATAGCAGTTAATTGCGTTTTGTTAGACGATTGAAGATACAGTAACAGAGCAATTAGCAAATTTCTGCGAGAAACTTTTAGCGGTATGAAAAGAATGGTGATCAACGCTTGTGTCTGCGAAGAGTACCCCATTGTAACACATTCTCATTTTCGTAATGAACGTGAGTCATTAGAATACTGAAGACCACGTCAACATGTTCTTTTCGATATTCAGGGCATTATTTGTCGACAATTTATCTGATTGCACAACAATCATGAAACTGAAGTTCGTCGAGTAAGATGCTAAATGTTAGACTCCAAGAATTGATTGCGGTTGCATGACAGTGGACTCTCTCTTTTTATCGCAAATATCAAGGAATTTTAAACCAGAAAATA
Organism: Lepisma saccharinum; assembly: GCA_022664845.1. NCBI lineage: Eukaryota > Metazoa > Arthropoda > Insecta > Zygentoma > Lepismatidae > Lepisma > Lepisma saccharinum. The sequence goes on from JAGDQP010003317.1 coordinate 37,065, forward strand.
GACGTAATTCCAGTAATTGGTCACACACCTATTTTCCAGATTTGGCTTCCAAAGATTTACTATTCGTTCCCCAAAAGCAAGAAAGCCCTGAGTTCAACTTCAAACATGATGAGAAACAATTGAGGGTGTCCAGGATGAAGTAACTTAAGTGTAGCAAATGGAAAAGTAATCCTTAGGGATTTTTTAAAATAAGTTTTGGATAACATAGAAAATTCAAATGTATAACTTTGCCATTCAACTCTCGTAAATAGCCATTGCCACCGCCGTTTTGTGAATCTATGTATTTATTATTACTACTATATATTGTTTAAGCGAGGAACTAATTTTGTTCGTTAGTTTTCACTCAGTCTTTCAGTGTTTTACTTTCGAAATCAATTGCAAGTGTGAACGGTGTCGTTTGGTAGTAATGTTAATAGTTTCGTTAATAGAAACCTGGGCATTAAAGACAGCCATAAAACATGCCCAGTTAATTTGTTAGTGCAGCTGAGGTGAAAGTCTCAGTTTCTGATTATAGTGATTTTGTTTTCACGGCAGAAACTCTTACGTTGTAATAACAAGGTCATCTTGGATCTCAGCAGAGAAAATTATGATGTCTGAAAATATATTTACAGAGAGAGACAAGACTGTGTTATTATATTATAGGTTGTATGTACTTGCGGCTCTGGTTATTAAGTATGTGTCGTCTTGGCTATAAATTTATCTCTTGAACACAGTACACACTCACAAATATACAACATATGCTTTTCTTGACTTTACATGTTCTGCCCCTTGAGTTTGATATTTTCATTCTAAGTGAGTATGTAACTTTGAGGGACGAGACGTACAATGAAGGTGGAATCAAAACTACTCTGGTTTGAATATGATGTAGGGTGCGGATGCATCAGTCACCCGATGCCACAAAGTCACTGTAGTTGTTCTCTTCCTCCTACTTTGTAAGGATCAGTTATATTTTTAATCTTAGATATATTTAAAGAATTTAATTTTTACTCTTCTTAATAACTTTGATTCGTTTTGAGAATTTCACCTTACGTAATTGTCAAAACTTGCATTGTGTTGCGTTTTCCTCATCCGATATATTTAATTCTATTAGTTTGAAGGCCACGAGATGACCTGCGGACTTTATTGGGCAGAGTAAAATCATGGGATTATGATTATGATTATTTTGTAGTTATTTATAAATTAGTATTTTATTGTTTCTCAATCCTTTTCTTGAATTGTTTGTTATTCGATGTGCAATAACAGTTTCATTTTGCACATAAGTGATAAATACGTACACAAGCACTAACTCTAGTACGATAACATGTGCTGTATTTTAGATCGAAGCTCTTAACCTGATATATATGCACGAAGTTAAAATAATGTATATAGAGCAATGGTTTATGTTCATCGATAGCAGCATCTTTACGTGACCTGATACACACTTAATTGCCGTAAGATGAAGTGGAAATAAAATTTGTTATTTTTATAGACAAACAAAATGACTGGAAACATTTGCTCCTGTTAGTTCCAAATGTTTTCCACAATTGTCATCATTTCTATTTTATCTTTCCTCCATTCTCATGCGTACACAAAGAGAGAGAGAAGGGTATTCTGTAGCTTATAATTTATTTCTTTTTATACGAGGCAAACAAGGTTAATCAAATGGGCTCGGAAAGCACTTTCTCTAGCTTTTCTGCTTTACAATCCGAAGCGTTGTGACTGAAATATTTCAAATAATGTTGAGGTTTGAGCAGTTTCATTGTGGCCGAAGCAACCTAAACTATTTTCCTGGCTTCAGGGTGCTTTAATTTTTTAACTTGATCTAGTAGTGTTGCTAAAAATTTTGAACAGTTTGTGAAATCTTAATATTCGTTGTGTTATTTCCAAAACTCGGGAAGATAGAGCGAGAATTAAAAATCATATGTTGGTCAGACTCCTTACCTACTTCCATGTAATACCGATATATCCCATCTCCGTTTCCTTCTATTATAGTGTCTATTACCAAATTTCCATAGTGTACATAGATTATTGGCTACGTAATGGAACGTTGATGTGCTCACAAAGAAATAGACTGCCAAGCTTTTTTATTGAATAAAGAGAAATATACCAACATTTTATTGTTGGAATTCACCAATTTACCTTTTTAATATTATCGTAGTCTCCATATTCATTTGTAGCATTCCTCTACTTTCCCTTGGGAATGCCTGAGTTCAAGCTGGCATCACACTCTGACTTCATAAATTCCATGAAACTGTGGGAAGAAACAACTAGAATTTTGAGAGCACAGATAAGACAGTTTCTCCATGACATTTTATTACGATACAACCACTAAATGTTTCATTTGGTGGGGGGCAGATGTTATTCCTCTTTACGGCAATAGATTTCTTAGTACTGCACTATTTTAGATATTACCCCTGTAGTACTGACGCTGCTCTGGTCCCCCCCCCCCGTCATAAAAACATTATTTTCAATAACATATGCAAGCATATTTTTACACTTCAAGCACAAGTTTTTAGGCGTTATAATTGGTTCTAGAATTGTTGTCCTAATTACGGCACTAGGACCCTTTCACTTGATACTTTGCTGTTCGTACTTATTACTTTTCCTTTCATCTTACGTCAGTGTTCTACCTCATTCAAAAGGGTCTTCTGTCAAAAAGTTTCCTGCGTTTATTGTACACGTCAGATCTCGCTTGTTTTGTGGTTTCTGTAAGTTGACCTGGAACCATGGATTTTATGATAGTTCAGTTGTTGTGATAGTTCCATCTTTTACTAGCAGTTGCAGCAACTTATTCAAATTATGCCTGTACGCATTTGTCTGTCGTGTTGAATGAATGCGTTAACTTCATAATTAAGTGCTTCAGTTGAGATCTCCACTAGTTATCCTGAGCGTTGTTAATCATTGATATTTATCTATTTTTGAAGGACTTAAAACAGTTACATATAACGTGTTAATAAATGGTAGAAACACTTAAGATAATTTATTGCACACGAAATAAGATGAAATAGAAAACACGTTTACCTGTTACTGAAGAGGTATAATCCGACCGAAATGACTTGATAACTGAGCCCCATTTATTTACATTGCTTCCAGCTATAATAGAACAAGTGTGCAAGAGATGTTCAAAGGAAATTTCGATCTACTAATTCCGCTCTTAGTGACGTTTGTACGTATCGTAACACCAATCTACGCAAGAGCTGGATCAGACATCCTGAAAAAAAAGAGAAAAAAAAAAAGACTAATGTTTCTTGAAATGAGCACAACGGTCATCGGACTTAACTCCGTGTGATTTCTTCTTGTGGTGCACACATAAATAATGGTGTTTATGAAACACCTTTGCCACGTAACGTCGAAAAACTAAAGTAGAGAATTGAAGATTCGTGGTCACTCAAAGATGTGATGCAAAGTAAACCGGAAGAGTTCTATTACCATGTGGACATTTGCCGCACCACAGTCGCACATTGTACCATTGTGAAGTGATACGTCAGAATAAGAAATTCGACATTTTCTCTTTTATGAGATATCTGCTGTTCAAGCTTTCGTGCAGTGAAATTTTCCACCGCACCATGCAGAAACACACTGTAAACTAATTCACAAGACAATTTATGAAACTTGTACAACTTTAATGGATTATTCGGGATTACTGGTTAGACAGCTGAGCTGATCCCGAACTTGTATATGCAAAAGCGTGATTTCTTATTTGAACGGACTCTCTAAGCGTATTTTTTTCTCTCCTGTTTTTAATGGGCATTGTACTTGTTATTGTCTTTAAAGATTTCATTTAAAATACAATGAACCAGAGATTACAAGGTTTTCCTGTTTTAATGCAGGGTCGCGTGCAAATTACGGCTTGCTATAATATTGTGTACTTGTTAAGTCAGTTTTATAATGGAAGCGAATTAACGAAGTTTATAGTCTGTGATCGCTCAGGAAGTTCATAATAAAAGAGTTTCGTTAATACCCGTTGGGTAATCGCCAAACGTTTTTTCTTCCTTTAAGCCATTTTGTATTGCTTTCATTATCAATTATCTCTGGTCAAGATTGAAGTCGTAATTTCTGTAAAGAGCAAATCAACTTCTTATTTTGTTTCTTTTCTACGATAGTAGTAAGAGTTTTTTTACACTTATGAAAGGATATTTGCAGCACGGAAAGATGTTATTTACGGAGAATAACTCGTTATCAATTGTTATATCTCTTTACAGCCATGTGAATGAATGGTTTTGTTTACATGATCATGTTTATCCGGCAATTACGTCTGTATAGATTTCTTTGATGACTGACGATCTTGGGTTAATGTTTGTCTCTGCTGTTATAGATAGCATAGGCTGTAGATAAAATAATCTAGTATCGTAGTAGCGATTGTCTGGATTTTGATGTGATCCATTGACTTGAACGTCTTTTGTTATTTTGTGAAACATTGTGTTACTTTTATTTTCATGCATCTTTGTAGATTTGTATTGTTCTCTGCTATAGATAAACATCCTAGCGCAACAGATTAATAGCCACTTGGTAAACCGAGGTCGCTGATTTCATATTTTTTCCTCTGTCTTTCATTCAGATGCTAAACTACGTTATAGATGGTCAGACAAAATCTTGGTAGGGCTAAAAATTCGCCATATTCATATCGTTAATTCTTTTATTGACATATTTTACTTTAAAAAATACACTCCTCCTGCAATTATATTTGGTCCATGAGGGAGGCAAGTCCAAAGTTCACAAAATTTTCTTTCTTTAATCATTACATTGTGTCCTTGAAATAATGGCACAAACTTTCCGGAGGTGATTATTCACATCAAAACAAGATAAACGTTCCTTTGAAGAAATTCCGAAATCTGCTTAGTTTCACAGCTAAGGCGCTCTATTCTGAAAAGTGGGAAATCGTGATACGCTGTCAGCGAAACGTTGCAGCTTTTTAACTGAGACAGACAGCTACCGGGCACATTGGCACAAAAGCCAGCGCTCAAACTACTTAAAATATAATAATTATGTTAGATTTTAGGGCTGTATTAGCATACACAACTTGAGCCGTTCTCCAAGTTTGTTACGTTTCTTCGCTAACAGAACTTCTGGAGAATTAGCAACCAGGACCTCCGTTTCATGCTATCACGACATTCGCCAGATGAGAAAGAATTCTCGCCATGGCGTGCCACAGCGTTCCCAGAAAAAACTGAGGTAAGCTGTAGGAAAGCTCAGTCATATTGGCGTAAGCTGGACCACAACTTGTAGAGCACAATGTTCTGTACAATGTGCACAGAAGTTAGTTGTGTCGTTCATACTTAGCTGATGGCATCCCCTCAAAAAGTGGAAGCGGTTCCATCCTCAGTCCAACAAACTATTTTTTCTGTACATCTTCTAATTCCTTTACGCTACAAGATTTTTTTTAAAAATGTGTTTTTCTTTATTTCTCTTTTCCTGTGCTCCTTTTTCCTAATAAAAGAAAGACATGAGTTCGGGACGTGCCATTGGCATCAACTCTGTTTCGCCTTTTCGCAGGCCTTGTCTTCACCCGCTTCGCCCTACCAATGTAACTTAGCCCTGGTATAGTCTAATTGAGAACGAGGGATAGGGTTATCCGCGTAAGGGCCACGTTCGGAATACTTTTTGGTTCTGACTGAAGTTTCATTAGGTTTCCTCTTCATTCTTACCAGGAGAATTCAGCGATGGTAGCTTCAAGAGATCCAGTTTATATCTTTCCTGCGAAGGTTTGGGTTTAGTTAAATCAAAACCATTAGCAATTCTTCGAACAGTTTATTGCCCAGAAAGATCCCAAGTTCTGAGAGGATGGAAGCAAGTCGTTGCTGCATAGATGGCGACATGTTGTGGATCAAAATGGCTCACATGTGTTTGAATAAACGTATGTAAAGGTATGTTAATCAGCTTCACCGAACCAACGCTTTGAGTAACATGGAATGAGGATAAGCCAATTAGAAAGGTGTTGTAGCAAAGGAAGGTACATCAAATTCAATGGTTCTTCTATGCATAGACCGAAGAAAAATAAGATGTTGGTAGATATAGGAAGAAGCTGTGATTAATATGGAATGAGGATAAACGTGAAGAAACCCGAAGGATGGTAATCGGAACAAAGGCAAGAGCAGAAAATATCAAATTTGAAAGCGCAAAAAATAAAAGGGTTATGATAGTTCTAGGGAGATATTACCGGATGATAAAGTAAGAAATAAATGTTCTTTATTAGCAGAATACAGTAGCAGTAGTGAAGGACATTCACGATAAATAGATCTCGATCAAATGGACCAATAGATAAAGAATGAAAACATATTTTTTATGGAGCAGAATCTGTCAACAAGGATGAAAGATTTGGAAGACTTTTATATGTAGACATTAAAGAAATAATATAAATATAAAAGTTAGGTGGTTAGGGAACATTGAAGATATTAGAGAGAAGGTCAGTACTGAAAGTAATAAAGCAGAAACAAAACTAGTTTTGACTTAGCAGTCGTTGTTTGGCTGATAGAGCGTTGGCTTAGTAATCGGAAGGTTCTGGGAACGATAGCAGGCGCCGTCCATCCTGGTTGAGGTTTTCCTGAAGATTCTCTCTCGGCCAAACTATTCAAATGCCGGGATGGTATTTTGAAACCAAGCCCTCGCAGACTTCTTCTAATATCCTCTTCCCTATCGTTTGCCATCACGAGTCAAACATGTCTGGAGCCGAGAAATAAATTCAATTCAGAACTTCTGACGACGTGCTTTAGACAGACATTGAATACTGAACGATGAAGCTGAAGGCATCGTTGAAGATAGACGAGAAAGGTAGGGAAAATATTTGGAATCATCTCGTAGACAGTTCAATAACAAAACAAAATACATTTTTAAGACTGTGGAGAAAACTAAACACATTGGACTACCTAACACTTCTGCAGAACACTATTATTATTATTATTATTATTATTGTATTCTAGGCCTAGTTCTTAACTCTGATGCTACTTATACCCATAGCGGTCAAAACTGCTTCTTTACGATCTCCTTGAAATGTCATCTGCATTTCTACAAGTCTGTTTCTTACACCCATTAATTGTAACTTGGTGAAAGAAAACTCTAGTCTGCTCCGTTTATCATTACATGCTCTCCCCCTCAGCCTCTTACGTAACTTACGTCATTCGGTGATGAAAAATAATATCAACATTCTTGAAGCATAATGTAATCTTTCAATGGCAAGTGATACAAATTTAGGTCCTTCAATTTTAAAGGTCTTTGGTGTAGTCCCCTCTCCCTCTTCCCTTAACTAGTTCCAAGTAGTCGGCCTCTCTCTCTCTATGCTTTCAGCCTCTTCATCTTTTCTGATATGCTGGAGACAAGAAAATTAGTTTGAGTCTAGACACGGGCATTTACAAAACCCTCCCTTAATGCAAGAAGAACATTTGCCGATAAGATTTTTTTAATTAAAAAAAAATATCTATTTTTCTGCGTTCGTTCGTGTCGTCTTTGTCTTGGGATACGAACCTTGTTAATATCTCGTATTCTTCCGTTTCTTCCCCCTCCCTGAACTGTATATTGGGTCTTTTGGTATTCAATTTGTGCCTGAAGAAGAATTATGTCCAGTTCATTTTGCTCCCTTAATGCCTCCACGATTGTCTCCTCGTTGTTTCTCAGATTTTGAGCCCAACTAAGTTTCTCAATAGTCTCTGTGCAGGGTGCGAAATCACAGATAATTTGCATTATAAAGCGTGTTTTAAAACTACACCTATAAACTTCGGGAGGTGACTTAGAAATTTCAAAATGTGTGTAGTTTAGGATCTACGGGCGCTTAAAGTTAAGGCGGGATCGTCACATATGACGTCATGTCTCCTCAAGTGATTGCGTGAGCGGGGTCGGCTTAGCAAATCATATTTGAAATAGTGCCCGATACACCTATGTAAGCTATGTTAATGATTGGCTAATGCAGCTTGAAGGAGATTTCTATGCTAGGCCCCATTCAACCATTTAATTCCTAGACACTAAAATTCTTACGTTGCGAGACTTGTCTATAAGGCACTCCCTCAATCACAAACATAACATAAATAGTTATATCTGGTGCTTCGAATGTAATTTGCCAGCCGACACAGCTTATGTCATTGTGTGTCGAGCTATGTCGTCATTTGTAACGATTACACCTAAACTTCGAGCGCCTGTAGCTCCTGAACCAAACACGTTCCGAACACGTGAGGAATCACCTTCTGAAATTTATCAGTGTGATTTTGAAACACACTGTGTAGATGACAACGGAGTTCGTCTCTGCTGCTTGATAATTAAATCGAACGGACCTCTTAAGTTAGAAGATAATTCAGCATGACATCATACCAATAGTGTTGACAACAGCCACTTCAACCAGTAATACGCCAGTGCACGAACTTTCGGCACAACTGTAACAGGAATCGTCTGTGTGTGTGCTGCGCAACGCTTGAAAACTCATGAAGTTTAAACAATTCGAATGCACCTTATAGAGTTGTTAACCGAAACACTTGCATTAAAAACTATTTCCTTTTGGGGGACGCAAGTGGTTCGAAGCCCACGTTAAACTGTAGGTTCCGTCCTTCGAAACTTAACAGCTCGTTTAGGACGTCAATAACAATTAACAATTCAGTCAATCAACTGTTTCCTATTTGAATATTCTTCATCAGCAAGGGATCTGTCAAAGCTATTGAAGACCTTGTTAATTGATTGACTTATTTCTACCAACAGAAAGCGCATTCATATTCCTCATCAGTCTTCAACACTCTGCTCTCTCTTTCTACACACCTAGGGGTCGTCGAATCAATACCTGATCGTGCCATGTGGACTTTGTGGTGCACAAACATCATGTGCGTGGGTTTTCTCGTGGTTCTCCACTTTCTTCATTCCACCAATTCATATCATAATACATCTGGCCTGAGCCAAAGTTGCCTAAAGACCTCAGAATTTAATTCAAATTCTTTCTACAAAAGTCTAATCTCAGCTATATATGGCACCCGAACAGGGACTTTGTCAATTTTCATAAAGCTTCGTTGGTAGCGCGAAAGGTAGGATGGGTGAAAGGTAAACTATGATTGATTCTACGAAATCAAATCCATCAGTCGTGAAGCCTCGTACCAGCTCTGCGCTATCTGCTTGCTTTGTTGTAGTTCAGATTCTTCGTGTATGGCGATAACGGTCAATTAGCAGTAAAATCGTCTGAATTGAGCCAAATTTCCTCTCAACACACGCTGTCTGTTAGTGAAATCGTCCCAATTGCAATACGGGAAAGGCGTGCGCGTACTTGCTTTTCGGCTTTATCAGCAAAAACTGCGAAACCTTATATCAGAACTCTGTCCTGTCTATAACTTTCAACTCAAGAAATACTAGGAGTAGCACGGCACTTACGGTGTTGTTTGCAAGGTCTCCTTGAAACCTTTCGAACGACACAGACCACCCAATAGTAACTAATAGGAACAATCGAAAACTTTCAACTCATGAGCTACCAGGACTACGAATATGGTTGAGGTGTTATTTTAAGTCTCGACAACTCGATTTCAAAGCGGCATACATCATCTAGGTGGGATGAGCTGTTCCCGGGATAGATGGGGTTCCCACTTCCCCATCATGACTAACGTGGATAATCAACAACCTTCAACTCAAAAATACTAGGAAAGTGGTTAAGCTGTTGTTCAAAAGGTATATGTGAAATTTTTCCTACAACACATAGATCATCCATATCGGACGCTCGCTGATGAAGTCTTGCATCTGCTGATTGGGCTGCGCCTAACTTGTTTAAAAAGAAATGCTTTTAACGGCTTCTATTTTGGAAAGAATCGTGGTATTATGGCAGGGTAATGATCGGGAGTGCTGTAACGAATATTATTTTCTTTTCGCTTCTTACATTTAACTCTCTGAGCTACGAGGATGGTTCAATAACGAATCACCCAAGCCTACATGTGCTAGCCCGCTAGTGTTTGGCTCATTATTTCCACCGTTGGATGAGGCCACGGATCCCGTTTCTGTGGAGCTCTCGATTTAACCCCTTAAACAGTGATCCAGTAGCATAAATCATTCATTGTCTCATCATCAGGAAAATTACTTCCCCGAAGAAATAATTTAAGAGTAGCGAATAAGAACTCATTTGATGCTAGATTAGGCTTCGATGAAGCAGTATTTCATAGCCGCAAGTGACCGCTGCTTCTTTTACAACTGAATTATGGACAAGGGCATTATCTTGCTGCAGTCGATCACTACGGGACAGCATTCTACACCTTCCTTTTGATTTTCTCCTGTGTTTTTTTACTAAGTTGGCATAATGGTCTTGTGTAATTGTAGTACCTTTCGGCAAGTAATCAGTCATTATGATGCCTGTCTCATCCCAAAACACGACCAACAGAACTTCTCATGCTTATGCCTGCACCCTTGCATTTTGGGGGGTTGAGAGCTATGATGTCGCTATTCCTTGGAGTCTCTTACTTTCACGGTCATAATGCTGTATCCAGTTTTCATCCCGAGTGACGAGACGAGAGAAAAAGTCGTCCACATTTTATTGGCACAGAGGTAATCTCTGTTGATAAATCTTCTGGAAACATGTTAATATTCAGAGAATCCATTTACGCATTCGGAGATGGTTACTAAGTTTCGATGAGCCCCCACTAATCTCCATCCCCTGGAACAGTTCTTCCACAGATGTCCAGCTATTTTCCATTATTAATGACTCCACTCTTGTAATCGTAATATCATGAATGGCTGCAGGTGCCCTTGCTAGAATAGGCACAGATTCCATCGGTGTTCTACCACGTCTAAAATGTCTATGAAAGTGTGCTTTACAATGTCATTAGATGGGGCGTCATCTTAATACATAGAAGTAATCTCCTCGTGGACTTCCGTACGAGATTTATCCTTCAGAAGCAGGTACCGATTACGACTCTGGCTTCAGCCTTTTTCATAACTGCCTTGTCACACGTTCAGCTCTAACAGAAAATCAAAATGATCCACAAGGCTGTATTTTTCTACAGTTAATGCAGACATGCAACACACCAAATTTCATGTGTTTGCTAGATACAAATAGGTCAGTGCGGTTCTTTATTGAAACGCCCTCGTATTTTGGAAATTTAATCATAATCATAGGGTAAGGAATTTTAATGATTATTATCATAATGATGTATATGAAGTGTATTTTGTTCGTCATAACACAATGATATGGGTTGGTAAGACACATGTAATCTTCTTGCCCAGGGCATTGATGGAGACAGTGAGACCACTGTTAAGAGCTGTCACTGTATGAGATGACCCAGTGAATAGATCTTCTACAGTGTGGAAGTCGTCCGAGGGAAAGATCTGGGTGGTTTAGGGAGAAGGTGTTCCCCCTAACTTCAGAATTAAAGAGAATATGTGATACGGCCGTGTCTCGAAATCTTACTGGTGAATATTCTCTCTGCTATCTCATGACTTTACAGGCTTAATTTCCAGATTTCAAAGCTATCCACTTCCTTTCAGGCGTCCTCGGTAGAGTTTACTTCGGACAGAGTCAGAGTCTGGAAAGTCGTCTTTTAGAAACTGTTGAGAGAGGGCAAAGGAATGTTCAGTAATGAGCGCCACCTATTGAAGGATATGACAACCATGAAAAATCCAACCACCTTGAGTCCACTTAATACAGAGTTTTTATTGACCATTTTGAATAATGGGGGTTTACATCGAGTTTTTAATATATTCTGAACAAAAATAAACTTGCATTAAAATTAATTTCACTAATGAAAAGATTATTGTTCGGATCGATATGTCACAGGACCCAGGTTCCTTTTCTTAACGTAAAGTGAGATTATAAGATGGAGGCCTTGATGATAGTAAATCTCACAAATGGCGCTCCTTATTATGTAGTTTTTCGTTAATTGTTGCTAATGCACGTTAAAGCAATACTGTAAAATAGTAGCTAATAGTAGTGTATATAGTGGTTAGAGTTCAGCTGGGGACAGTACTTATTGTACTTTCCAGGGTTTCCTATAGCTTCCGTAGGCAAAGCTACAAGGTGTGCTTGAGAACACCCTAATGAACATTGTTCATAAGAACTTGTGACGGACAGGTAATTCGCCCTCACATGATTATAA
>JAGDQP010003317.1:49088-87722 GCA_022664845.1 Lepisma saccharinum
TGGTACTCCGGGAGGAAGGAATTCTTCACTTACCAAGAACCGTCATAAACTTATATTTCACTTTGCAATGCATCAGTTTCAAATTCATCGTAGGCAGAGCTAACGAGCAAGGAGACTGTAATCCAGCTTAACAGCGTAGATCACCCCCGCCATCTTGGTATGACCTTTCCAGTTATTTCCATGGGAATTGTTTTACTAGTCTTATTTCCCTCAGGGGCGTAATTTTTTAAGTTCTGTTTTCGCCTAGTGTTTCGTCGTGTTTTCTTTAACTCATGCTGTTTTATAGAAATGCGATGTTTTACACACGAACAGTATAGTTTCCCTTTGACATATTCTGATGTATATGGTAAATTATTTATTTTTGAAGAAACTTCACAAACCAAATCTCTGGAATAGTCAAAGTAACCACCAAGGCAAATTTCGTGAAAGCGAATCTTCAGTATTCTACTTCTGAGAGACATAGACGAGTAAAACGGTTCCTATGTACCGGAAAGGTCATACCAAAATGGCGGGGGTGATCTACCTTTTGATTAATCTTTTGCTTTATGTTGCATCAGGGTCTTCAGTTACTCGTTAAAGTAAGCAAACAGTTACAATCTCCAACCCTTAATATCGTTGAAGCAGTTTCCAACGCCAAGGCCTTGCGAAAGCTTTGAACGATATAATGAGAAACCAACGGGTTCAGCAACATTTACAGATAGGTGATTAAAGTTTGAGATGATGATGATATTGAAATACCCGACAGGTTAAAATACGCAAGGCATCAAAACTTCAAGTTGAATCTCCAAAGACACAATTTTGGTATGGAACAAAAGAAGAAGAGATGAGAGTTGTTTATTCCGTCTTTTAAGGAATCTTTTATTTCTAGCATCGACAGGAGATAATAATCGAGAGTCTCCACAAGTCATAAGTGCCATCCATGGCCAATTCCTTAGATTTCTCTCTCATGGATGAAGAAATGTATCTTTTAGCAACGTTCTCAGACTGTTGTCTAATAATTTGTCTTCTGAAGTGAGGCTCCGAAGAGGCGAACCTACAGCTGCAAAATGAAGTTCTTAAACAATGTTGAAAGAATGGTTGGAGTGGATTGAAAACTCCGAAAGGCTAACGATATCTCTCTGTTCTTAAGAGCTTCTCAGCGATTCCAGTGACTAGTTAAGTTGCTCTTGTGAAATGCGTTCTTGGAAGTGAGCATTGTGAAAAACAAACCAAGAACCACCCAAAAGCAAAATAGATTAGAAGCGTTGTTTCTTTTGGAACAGGAAATCATGTCACCCATCAGTTCAGAGAAAGTGATAGAATAGTGTGTTTAAGAATATCGTTCCTTTCCAGAGGTCTCTTGCTATAAAACTAAAAATATTTGACATCTTTTACAAAATACCGTGTCACTTTGGTTCATATACATTGTATGGTACACGAGAAGAGTTCATGATCTTTACTACGCAAGAATTTTATTAATATTACAATCGGTACAAGTTTAGCAAGAAAAGCTATTCAGCTTTATAATATATTTTAAGTACGGAATATCTATTGGCAGTAAATAAAAGAAACTCGTTGATGCTGTGGCTTTACGGTCATATATCCGCATGGACGAGGTTTCTTGGCTTATACGCATGTACATCAATCTGTGAAATTAATCTGCCATTTTCATGAGTATTCTAAAGTTAGGGTAAGTAGTGTTTTCATTGATATATTAATAAGTATAAAAGGCTCGAACACAGAGTAAAAGTATGGAAGTTGTGCTATGAGAATGTTATACTGGCTTTGTTTTATACTGAACCTGTACATAGCACTTACAAGGCAAAAAAAGAGTCTACGTTTTGGCATGAAGAAAACTTTCACATGCCCGTAATTTTTTGGCTCTCCAGAAGTAGCTGGCCCACTCAAATGGGCAAAATTTTAACATCAATGCCAAAAGTCAGTGAGATATGCATGTAATGGTATTTGGTTGTCCAAGAATCACCAGTAAGTGTAGAACTTGAGTGTCCCCACTTACCTCATGCTTTTTGTGCTTGGAGTGAGTGGAGACATGTCTCGGGGCAAGTGAGGACGGAGCATGGTGAATCAGAGTATCCAGGTTGACTGCAGGAACTTAACAATACTGTAATATTTATGGTAAAAATATAATATTGACTGATTTTAGGCTTCAGTAGCAAGTGGTATGAAGTTTTATGCATCCGCTCGGTCCATCTGTCGACAACTTTTAACTCAGGAGCTACTAAGTTTAGGAAGGTGATTGAGGTGTCGTTGGAAAGGTGTCGCCATTTTTTTTTCCAACGGAACATTGACAATATATATAGGATGCTTGCTGCTGAAGTCTGGCGGTACCCTTATATGCATCTCCCGCTCACTTGTTTGTATTTTATTCTTCCATATTTTACCCAGTAAGCTGTACCTGTTAGGCTACCACCAGGCGCATCAAAGTTGTAGGCTCACATACATCACATGTAATGTTTTGTGGTTTTAGTACATGTCATTAAAGTTCCTTTTTTTAATTCATAAGATTACTGTTATTTATTTCCACTTTCTCTTGGAAATAAATAAAGAAAATGCGTGCCAAATCTTTTCACTAGAAAATATTTTTCATGACAATAAGGTATAGCTATCCCAGGATGTCTGACATTAAATTTTAGTGGAACAAAACTTTATTCATTTACTTTTTAAGATTGAGATTTTTTTTGCTTTCCGTTGTTTTACAGGAGCACATTTTCAATTGCCTGAATCTCTGGTCACACTTACCATAAAAAAAAATAAAAAAGAAAGAAACTTGAATTGTACAAAAGTAGATATCTAGAACTTTGTCCCAACTTACTTATTGATATGACCAGCATCAGACGAAAAATAAAGGGTGTCCCCACTTCCGCCACACTCAACAATGCGATTCTTTAACAACAATCATTTTGAATAAATCTTTCACTGTATTATGTACAAATGAATCAAATGCCTTAAAAGTCAACAACTGTAATTGTCTGTGCGTATAGTTTCCATTTGGTGTTCCTAAAGCCGTTCCTTCCACTGCCATACAAAGTTGAAATTGCTAAGTGTGTCCCCACTTACCCGCTCTACCCCTAATCAAACCTAGTATTTACCATATATAAGGGTAAATATATAAGCAATATAAGGGAGTTTGGAGTAAAGAGGAATACTGACCCCCCACTCACTGAATATACATCAAAGAAAGAAAATGTGCTTTTGGTACAAATTAGGTTTATTCTTCAAAGGAACACTTTGCTTTATTTGAAAATTTTATGACGTGTGAATAAAGTAACACTTCCCCCCAAAAGTGTATATATAACTCCTCAAGACTTACCTGATTACCCGTTCAAATTATCTGAAAAAGTGGCTCCTGAATATAGAAAGTCAAATTTTTAGTACAGGGGTAAAGAGGAATGTTTGGAAGGAGAGGCAGTGAGGAACATACGGGGTACATAGGAATGTGATGGAGGTATGTATGTTGAATGTGGGAGAAAAGGAACATTATTGTTATTGGATACTTGTTGAATAACCACAGTTACCTTTAGTATCTAACGAAGTTTATCATAACTCCTGCACTGGAAATGTTCTAAAGTTCAAAGCTCTGAAAAGAAACTTCCGGTTGTAAACAGTTAACATACCACGCTGAAGCTTATGTTTAATAACTTCTGTAACTTAAATATTTTTGTTCCGTAAGTTCTAGTTATTTTTCTGTGTTTCCTTCTGGTTAAGTTAGTTTTTTTTAAGTTTGCAAATTTATACAGTTCATTAAATTTGTCAGGCGAGAGAACAATTTTGTTTCGTACGTTACCATCTACTTGTGTTTTCTTGAGCAGCTACACTTTCTGTGAACCTCTTTGCTTTTGAAATTGAATTCATTCACAGTGTTTCTTTGGGTAATATTTTCACAACACACTTCTTACTTTTTTTTTTTTACTTATTTTTAAAATATTATTATCAATGAAAAGCTAAGAGGTTTTCTTTACCCAATATTATTTCACAGGACCATCCATAGAGAATAGGAGGGATGTTCCAATTTCCCCATCTCTGAGGAAAGAGGAACATCCGAGCTTTTGTTAAAAATAGTCCCAGAACAACCATGAAAAGATTTAATAATAATAAACACGAACATTTACAGCTATAGAGAAGCAATAACGTAAGCTTTCCAGTGAGATAATATTTATTTCGAGGGACAAATAGTAAATGTGTCAGTTGGTCAAAGGTGGATTTCTCATAGGTCAAATAAGAATCCACTCAAACGACATACTCTTTGGCTACGAAATCTGTATAGTTAAATTTACACAGAGTCGCTGAAAGCCCTACGTGAGGACCCACGGAGGCCAGAAAACCTTTGACTACAAAAAAATTCTAGATTGAAGAGATCCTTTTAAATTCACGGAGAAACCTTTCGAATTTTTGGTGGTCAAGTTACATACAAAAGTTTCACGTGAGAATTTACCAAAATCAGTGACTTGAAGTACCACATGAGAATCCACATTTGTCATTTTCATGAGTATTCTAAAGTACTAAAACCGTATATATTTATTTTGTATGTCGTGTAAATTTAAGACCCATAATATTAGACATGTTCAATAATTCATATCCTAAGGGAAGGTAATTATAGCAGATGTCATCATTATGTTACATAAATTTTCTATCAAGGCTGCTTTTTGTAATAAGTGTTATTAATTCTTGAGATATTATTAACTGTACGATTTGGCTAGTGAGAAAATAATAACATTTGAAGACACAATTCTGCACTCTATTTTGCTTAGCCAAGTTTATTCCATGCGCATGTCTCCTAATCTTAATATATTGTGAACTATATGAGTTGACCCTTCAGTGAAAGTCAAACACTGGTCTGATCTTCCTTTCATAGTTTCACAGTTGAAAGGTGGAACCGATGAGTTACTAAGGATTCTGTTGCGCAGGCCCAACTTTAATATTTAAAGTG
This sequence comes from Lepisma saccharinum, assembly GCA_022664845.1. Taxonomy (NCBI): domain Eukaryota; kingdom Metazoa; phylum Arthropoda; class Insecta; order Zygentoma; family Lepismatidae; genus Lepisma; species Lepisma saccharinum. Next base: position 54,016 of record JAGDQP010003317.1, read on the forward strand.
TGATTTCAATTTTGATCTCTTCACGGTAGTATTTTGTGGATTAGATCGGCACACCCAAATAAAACATTTTGGTTATGACAGCTTCACCAGTTGAATACAAGTATGATGCCTAGACAAAGGCCCCGATCGCAGCGTTTGCCTTCCGTGCCTCCGGACGAGGGTCAGTTGTGTGTCTGTCTCATAAATGTAAGTTTTGTTTTCTATCTCGTGCTGTGCTAGAATTACTCTTCTGTGGTCCATAAATCAAACATAATTTCTTGAACTAACAAGTATTTGCTTTAATAAGTGTTGCTGTCGGTTCGTGCCTCTTGTTGTAATCAAGTAGTGCTGTGTTTGATTCCCGCCAGGGAGACCTTGATTGACATAGTACTTAATGTATTTTAAGACCAGTCCTTTGAACATCTTTATCCAGTGGAAGGGAATGGAAAACCTATGGACAATCTGCACAGATATTATTTTCTTAACACATTTGACTCTGTCGTACTAATTTTTTCCTGTCCAAGCAATACAGTTATCTTTTTCACTGTTAGCATTTTTCTTTTCACTTTTAGATTCTCGAGAAACATAAGTTCTAGGTATGATCATGCCTTCACTGGAAATCGAATAAAAGAAGATACATTAATACTTGAAGCTTGTCCTTATGATAAGTACCATGAGAAGTAGATTCCTCACCAAGAGTACAACGTCGTAGTCTCAGGGAGGATGGTGGAGGAGGAACCTTCAGTTTGGCAATTAACTTAAATCTCTCACATCGTCGTACGAAGTGCGATTTTCCGACAACGGTATGGGCTTAAGTAATACTTCACTTCTTTTCTCAGTAAAGTTCGTTCATGGGCTTTGTTGGTCGAAGTAAGAAGCTATGCTGTGCCTTGCGTATAAAAGCCAGTAACAAACAAGTCAGTAAGCTTAGGCCTTTTAACGTTTATGGTCACGTCATGGCCAATGTGGCTCTCAAGTTAGGTGAATATTCTTTTTAGCGGGGCGAACTAGTTTACCGAGTTTCCATACAAGTGCAGAGATAGAAGCGTGGTAATTATTTGCATACTCGAACAAGGACGGGGGGATCCGAAAAAAAAACCGCTTGTTTTCCAGACGATAAAAACCACTTCGTTCCTCGCATACTTGGAGTACAAAAGTAAATATGTTTTAAGACCAACACAAATAAATAGCATTAACACTAAAAATATCAACATGAAGAAACTGAGGAATAAAAAAAAGGAAAGCTACAAGACAGTATTATCAACCTTGTGACGTCATTTTACGTCACTGCTCCCTCCTCCTAGTTTTGCTATCTCATTTGAGTTCGTAGTATCTCGAGGCCAAAGATTGAAAGCTGCGTAATGGTTTTTATACAGTTCGTAATGCATGGTTTGTTGAAGTAATTAAAAATCTCGTAGGCTATTTCTGTTTTGTGATTTCGTGCAGAAAGACGTGACATTATTTACACTTTGTAAACACGAAAAAGAATATTCATGAATATTATTTCTCTTCTAATTCAGTTTTTTTTTTCTCCTCGTTAAGTTCTGCAGTTGATTGTAGTAATTTGCAAAACGTAGAGAGGTACCAGTTATATCCTCTCGATCATGTAGTAGTAATAGGGTAAACTCTGGTATACTCGTGATAATTTTTTACGAAGCTTGTCACAGGTGTACCTGAAGAAGTAAGCAGTTGAAGTTCGACTACTAGATGCCGGTGTCGTAGGCTATGTGTAGCCTCAGAGATTTGTACCGCGGGGTACAAATATCGTAGGATATGTGTACCCCCTATTGGGTGTTCTTTATTAATTTTACATTCGATAATGGGATGTATTGAAAACGGCTTGATTTTCTTTGTTCCCTAGATTTTTAGGGGGTACACATCCTAGGATATGTGTACCCCCGTATTGAGTGCTTTTTGTTGTTATTTTTTGTATTCTGTAATCAAATGCGGCTTGTTTGTAGAAAGCGGCTTCTTTCCCCTTGATGTTCCCGATACAAATCTCGGGATACAAATATGCTACGACACTGGCATCACTGAGCATCAGTCTGAGACAGTGAACGCGTCGCTCTGACTTCAGCTGCTTGCTTTACAAAGTTTACAGTGAAAAGATAAGAAAGAAAAAAAAATACTATCATAATTTCATATCGAGTTTGTCCAGGGAGAAACTTGAACTCTGCGTGGATTGAAGCCAATTAATTACCTGTAGGCATTTGTAGAAAAAAAAAAATCCTCCGCGTTATATTGCTTGGTCAGTGCTACCAACCCTTAACGTATCGCACGTGTTTTTTTTACACTATTTGAAATGTGTATAAATATTAGACAAAAATTGTGTGTGCTGAATCCTTTGATATGAAAATTAAACGTGTGGCATGAGCATAAAATGTAGTCGACTGTTGTTTGAAAATTAATTTTGTATAATTATTACGCATATATCAGTCCCAAAGGCCTCACAGGCAACACGGAAGACTGCAGTTTCAATAAAGAAAACCAGTAAAGATGATTACGACTGTGGAACGTGTGGTGGAAGTTTCAATGACGACATTAACTGTAAAAATGGTGCAAAATGGATTGCATGCTACTTTTGTCATGTGTGGTATCACTGCATTTGTCAGAATGTGCCGGACAATCAGATGGTTTTTATGTGTGACAGTTGTGAGTGCGAGGGTGATTCAGACTAATTCAGTTTTGATATCGCTGGCCACATTCATAATCTAGGTTTCCATTTTACTTTTTTATTTGGAAGTGTGATGGTGTAAGGCCATGTTATAATAGATTAGGTAAGTTCATATTAAAATAGTTAATACGTAAAAATGTCCTTTTTATGTCATCTTATTTTATTTCTTGGTTTTATTAGATTTCTGTATAACCAATGTCCTAGTGTATTTATAATATGATGATATCACGAGATTACCTGAACTCAACCTACACTTAGTAAAAATACATAAAAAATATATTTCTTTAAATCAATATTGTCATATATACTTGTGCAGTATAATGTACGACCTTTATTGTGCAATGGTGATAGTGGAAACATTTTTATTTACCTGCTTGTAATTAACAAAATTACAAAAGTATCACGAATATACCAGAGTTTACCCTACTACCAATTGTAAGCAGGGTTCAAAAATCACCATTTTTTTTCAAAATAATATTTTTTTTATTATTTTTATTTAAATAAAATTTGATTTAAATAACTTGCGGCACTGAAAAAGCTACTAAGTTATTTTTTCCATTTCAAATATCAACCAGAAAAAACTAAAGTAAAATTCACAAATATGTGGTGTTATCTACGGAAGATAGCCATGAAAAATAGGCAATTACAACACTTGTGATAATTTGGAAAAGGAAGAAAGATATGGCGTTACTTGCTTATGGTATATTTTGCAAAACAAAGTTAACGTGTAGGAAACTCTTATGTTACTTTCGTCGATACACGATGAATGAAGTGGTTTCAGAGGAGTAGGGTCTATACATCGTAATTAAGTTCGAAAAAGAAACAATTAACAGTGTTTCTGTGTATCAGGTTTCCTTTTAAAATGACGTCTGAATCTTCCTTTCTTGCTAAGCAATTGCCTCTTTTCTCCAGACTATATCATCCTAACGAAATATTCTAGGATTTAAGTTTACTGAGATAAATTGTACTCATTTCACTTAGTTATCAGCCCTCAAAATTGTACTATCAATTTGGAAACACCCTATGACAATATTTCACAAAATATTCAGGGGGTGAGAACTTCAGCCAGCATGATCGGCCGCTGGATTCGAACCCACGGATTTCCGAATCGCAAACAACGCTCTGGCAGCTGAACTACGGCTACGGGTGTTTTGTACAAAGAGTATCGTCTCATTTTCGCAATAAGGTCTTGAAGAACGCCACTGATTTTTGCATTTCAATATTATCCGCATTCTTTTAAGTATGTTGCTGCTCGCACACTGAAACACTTCGACCCTAATCAGTAACTTTGTGTTTTCAATTGAAGTTGGCAACTCCACTGACTATAAGCACACACACAGTACTATCGCAATGGGTGGACTGGATAATACTTGGTCACAGATACTGGCTACAAGAATCAACACACGCTAGCAAATCACATCTGAACTCAAGTTGGAGATAAGTGTTCATGTTGCCGTGACTTACATACGTCATTCGTCTTTATTTTCTTCGAAGATTGAATATTCATCTACAAGGATGCTCTGGCTATTGTTGCTTTCTGTTGTTCAGTTTTGGTGACTGATATAAAAAAATCACGAAATATTTTCTCTTCATTTTCTTTAGTCGTAGTTTCCGTAATTTGTAACTTACAGTTTCTGAGATGATTACTACTTGTATTCAATAGGTTCCTCATTATGAGAGCCACTCATGAGAAACTTACCACGTGAGAAAAATGGTTCTTGCCTGAACAGAAATGTATCGTATAGAATTCGCCTCCGAGCCATGTAACTTCCTCATTTTAAGAAATACATCTGTTTAAGTTTATCACTGACGAATGCAGCTTAGAGGGGATTTCTATGCTTGCTCTATTAAACCATTTTATTGTATGACTTATTTTATCTCATATTTGAATGCGGCACTCCCTCAATCACAAACAGTGCTTTCATGTATCGGGTACTGCTCGGAGTGTGACTTGCTAAGCCGACACCGATGACGTCATTACGTGTGGAGATAATAATGGCGTCATTTGTGACGATACCGTCGTCACTTTGAGCACGCTGTTCTCAATTTCTTCAAATGATTTTTTTTTTTTTTGTTTTGATGTAAATTATAACCTCCAGAAGTTTGCACCCTGATTTCGGGGGTACCCTATATGGTTCGTTGCTTGTAAAATACATCTGTAGGAAGCTACTAGCTATTTCTAAAGGAGCTTACAGATGGTTCATGGTAAAGAAAAATAAATTACGGAAGAAATAACTTCTTGGATTCCTGGCCTTGACTCCACGTGTAAATGACTCGGAGTGTGCTACTTAGCTAAAACAAAGACTAATTGACAAAGTGGAAGAAAATGAGGTTTACGTGAACATGGCTAGAAAGATAAACTACTGGGTGAAAATGTCAAAAGTGCAGTAAAAGGAAATGAGGAAGTGCTGGCAGTTTTTGAATTGGTAGCCTAGAAAGAAAGATCTTTTATTTGCGCAAAGAGCGTCTAACTATGCAGCGTATTAGATTGCTGCACTAACACAGCTGATCGGAGCATGAGAGATCGAACCTGAGCCTCGCACATGCAGTCAGTATACTGTGGCTCTCTCTCTCCTTAACTTGAGCTGTAGCTATGAGAGACAGCTATAGTTAGCTTGGTTTGTGACCCTGATATTTTGTTGATTACTATTCTAATTGGTACAGTAATGTGTATGTTAACTTCCCGCGGCTTCACGTGCTCCTTCAACTAAACCCGGTACCCTAGCAGAGCCGGTTTAAGCTCTGTCCCGCAGTTCCATTGATGGCACTACAGAAGGTTTGCTTATGAGACCTCAGCAATACACTCACTGTACTTACGTTCATATTTTTTGAATTTAATATAGACTTTAGACATCTTTGGCTCAGGCCGGGATAGGATAAGGGAGAGGTTGTGGACAGAAAAGTGACCAGGATTTAGTTTGACGGTCTGCTGGTGTGACTCAGGAAAAGCTCACTCAACCTCCTCAACAATCTAGCGGTTATGTTATAGTTACGGACTACGGATCGGTACTATACGGCCTGTTGTCGGCCATTTTAAGTCAGTCTAATGCCGAGATGTAACTACATTAAGGCCTTGGTCGAAACCTTCCTCTTTACTTTCCATGGAAGAGTACTCTCCGAGTTACGTCATCTTTTTAGATTTAAGACACACGCCCGTTTAAAACGGAAGCATTTACGTCACAATAAATCTTAGCGATCGCAATGCTATTGCATTATGGTATAATATTGTAGCATTCTTGCTTTCATACGCTGCTACTAATGCGATCGCTAAGATTTATCGTAGCACAAATGTTTCCGTGTCAAGCGCGCCTAAGTCTATTCAGCCCAGAAATAAGAATTCAGATTTATGTGGATTGGTCAACCAAAAAGTAACTTTCATAGTGCATCAGTAAACTGTGTTTATTTCACCAAAATATGGATTAACAGCGATGTATATTATCACGGTAACATTTCAAAGGTATATTATCACGGTTTCATCCATATTAATATATACTGGATATCTTGCTAATCGCAAAATGTTCTGAAACGATTAAAATTTTAAATATATATATATATATATATATATATATATATATATATATATATATATTGTTACCTTTACAGTATCTTATAGCTACATACAAGACGGAACGTTTGAGTGAGAACGTCCCTAGGTGAGCACACTTCCGTGGAAAGAAGCGGTGCGAACGAGAAAAACCTGTGTCAAAGTGGTCGGTGTTAGCTGAACATGAACCGGTGTCAGCTTTCCAGTGGTTATCCTAAGTCATCGATCGTAACCGGTAGACCACAGGGGCATGGCGAAAAGAGTTTACCTCAAACAGTTGTTTACACACACTTATTTAAACAACGTCTGTACGAACGCATTCTTGTAGATAAGATGAATTAAAGAAGCACACACACGGTTTACAGTTGCAGTAGAATTGAAGAGAATTGAAGGTTCCCATCGTCCCGTTTTTTAAAATCAAATTTCCGGTGTCTCCTGACTTCGTCTTAAATGTCCCGCTTTTTAAAATGTCCTTGAATAATTTAAGAAGTCGTGTTGATACTAGGGATGGCCATTTCCGAAAAAATAATTTTCCGGTTTCCGGAAATCACATTTTCCGTTTTCCGCTTTTCCAGAAAATTTTCAATCTTCCGTTTTCCGGAAATTTTTCCATCTTCCGTTTTCCGGAAAATTTTCCTTCTACCGTTTCCAGTTTTCCGGAAAAATATTTTCAGCTTTACGTTTTTCCGGAAAATGTGGCCATCCTAGTTGATACAACGTATATCGAACCAAATTGACTCTTATAACTTAACAAGAAACAAGAACTTGTTGCCATATGTCACTTAACAAGAAATTCACAAACAAAGATGGCGAGCTCGAAATTTCTGGAATTCGCAATGCATTCTCTATGGCAAGATGTTACGTGATCAACTTTCGGTTCTTTTAAATACATACAGTACAGTGGTTGTTAGAGTTTGTGGAATGCCCAATTGTTAGTGGTTGCTGTATAAACTGACCATTTTCCAGCCGCGTTATACCGAAAAGTAAGTCAAACATAAATGATGATATTAGAAGAGAAGTATCTTCATTCTTCATCAAAAGGAGTAAAAGAAAATGCGTACATTTATGTAACCCTGAAATTTGCGTTTCACACGGTGGTCGACCAGATATTGGGAATCACGTGACTTTGTTATATCAGTATGTGATACGTATTCTGTATATTTTTAAATTTGGCTCGTACAACGTCTGGCATTTCCACTCTTCAATTAGTTATTTTGTGAAAATTTTCTCACATTCAAGAGTTTCGAATTACGTTGTGTGCACCTTCGAATTATATTTATCTTAGAAATTATTCTTTTTTATTTTTTCAGATGACTATTTTTTCACATCATTTACATGCTTTACTCATTAGTGTGAAAGGTTTTACCGTGAGGATTTTCATAGCCCTTTATAAGTGAGTCGCCGTGGCTCAGACAGTACTTCGTCTGACTAAGAAACTGGCGGCGCTGGAGACTTTTCTCGCAGTGTTCCCATATGCCTGGCGCTCTGAGGTGCACTCAGCCTCGTATAAAATTGATAGGCACCTTGAGAATGTAAAGGAAGGTTGTCGAGCGTGGACTGACCATCCCACCTCAATTCGTACCGTAGGTGGAGAATGTGTGGAACGCTACCTCCACATCCCCCATGCACAGTTCATGTGCAAATCGCACAGGAAATAACTTTTTCACACTGCAAAAACTGGCTGTGTTAATTTAACACTTGTGTGTCCCAGGGTGACCCTCACTTTGTGTTACACCAACACAACAAACCGAGTGGATTTTGGTAATTCAAAACAGTGGATCTGTTGTCAATGCTGATTCAAAACAATGAAGAGTGTCATAATATCACTATCATTGTGTTGAATTACCAAGAACAACGCCATTTTTACAGTGCAGGACTTTCCCCATAGTGTTAATCCATTTTCTGCTATTACAAGTTTTAAGTAACAATTGTTTGTTCTCAAACTTTTATATTTTTTCTCCTGCGAGTACTGTAAACGCTGCGCCGTCGTTCGAGTTTGTGGGTTCAAATTCTGCCTGAGGCATGAATGCCTGTGGATTGTAAACTGCGTTGCACTCACATAATGGTGAAAGACAGAAGTCCATAGTTAGTACAATGGCTCATATAAAATAAAGTTCACCTAAAGTTGTTTTAGTACTACTACAACTATTACTAATACCACTACAGCACCATCACCACAACAACAACCAGCTCCACTACTACCACCACCAGCAACTACTACTACTACTACTACTAAACAATGATGACTACCTTTTTATTCGAAATTTTAAACTAACTCACTCGTTCACTCTACGGCTTACGGAACTCGCAAGTTCATCGCCGCAATAACAAACCTTCGCCATTAGATTCTATCCTGGGCAACATCAAGCCAGTTATCACGAACACCTACTTCTCGAAGATCCCTTCTAATATTATCCTCCCAACAACGTCTCGGGTTTCGCAAAGGTCTTTCAATCCGGCTTTCCAACCTTGAAATTTTGAAACAAGGTTAAAAGCTCATGCTATTTCTCAGTTTATAAATTAGTAAATCTGTTCTTTTTTAATCGTTGTTTTTCTTCAAATTGGACATTCCCGTTATAATAATTAAAAGCTGTTTATGTTCATTGCATGAAATTAACAGAATTGCCAGAAGTTCTAATTTTCGTCACTAGAGAGTAGCATATGTTAGAAAACCTCAAAGTCATCTACCGTTAGTTTTGAGTGCTCGTTGAACACTACAATATTGGAAAACATTCGTAGAGAAACAGATACATTTATTATCTTCTTAGATAAAGGCTCTCTAACTATAGGAAATCTACTTATTTAAATGCAGTACGGCGCTTATGGCGGACAGTGTTGTCATATCTCTCGAGACCTCCCGCAGTACACGCGCTCTTGCTCACTACTGGAAATTACAACTTCCTTTAAATTTCTCTTCGTTTGGTAGCGAAACACGTAATTAGTAGGTCAAAAAATAGTACGGTGTAGAAGGTTTTCAGGATTCCGGAATAATAAACAAGGGTTTGAATCTAAAATGAATTACGAAATTGTATACTATAAATCAAACGGAGAAATTTTCGAAAAGAGTGGTGCCTCGGGAATAGTGCTACTGATGATGATGATCTGTATATAGTATATCAACTCGAGAGACGAGCAGTATGTGAGATAATAGAGAATGAACTGTTCAAGAGATTATTCACACAGATTGCACACCAAGGGATTGCAGATTGCACACAAAGAGGAAGAAATAGAGAGTTTCTTACTTTATTAAGGGAGGTAAATATTTCATCTAGGACAAACAACAAAGGCAGGATCATTCTGGATATGGAAGCTTTAACTTACTTTCAAGGGCCTGTCGCATTCCGAAAAACGCTAACATTAATATTTTCTTATATTTTGAGAAACACATAAATGGAAGCTTCCATTCATTAACTAAATTTTCGATGCTACAGGAGTTTACCAATTCGCAATTTTGTTTGAGTTCCTGCATTTCAGTGACCGTGACAATGACGGCGGCGCCAGGACAAAAGTAGGCCCCTAGCCCCCTCTAGGGTCATCCCTGGACAGTGATTACAAAATGGTACTTTCTAATTTTGAAATTCTGGTTATATATAACAATCGAGATGTTGACATAAAAGATCGACCAACAGGACATCGGGGTGGCCTAATGGTTAACTTTCTGTGCGCGTTGTCACGGGTTCAATTCCCGCCAGGGTCCATCAAACGGAGTGGTTCTGAATTCACTTCACCAAAAACAGTAGGTCCTTTTTTAACTCACTTTCATACGAAACTCACTAGTTCGTGCAATACATTTATAAGAATTCACTCACCGATCTAGGAGCACGAACGGACAAAGCCTTACTGTGACGCGGTACACCCAAAGACACTTTTATTAATCATCGCATAACTTTTGGATGGATTGATATATTGCGATCAGATTAAGGCAAGGTATTTTTTAGACTTTCTTCTACATTTTACTCGCTGCATGTATGCTTCTACCTTCTACAGGAAAAAAGTTCCTCGCTGAACCAAGTTTTATTGTTGTAAAAAATCTACATTTTTTTTTTTATTTATAATGTTCCTAATGTTTCCATAAATAACGTAAATAATCCGTAGCCTTCATAAAGGTTTCAGGAGTGTTGTGCCAAAAAATGAAGATTGTACAGATTACCGAGATCCAGAAATCGAATTATAAAACTTGCGTAAAAAATTACTTTATCGACAGAACTGCAGAACAAACAAGAAGAAATGTGGCAACGCTGCTGTCTTGGGGAGATAGAGACATATACGGGGAAAGCACTGGCCTGGGAGAGAAGGCGGGTTTGACATCAACCCAAATAAGATGGAAGCCATGGGGCTTGCCCCGAAACTTCAGCACAGCGAAACATAAGCAAAGAACTAAGATTGGATTGGATTGGATTGGATTGGAGAGAGGAATAGTCATAAGCGCCCGTACTGCAAACAAATGTTTAAATTTCCTTATAACTAGCGCACTTTCTTCTAAAACTATTTTGTTTCATTATATTGTTAGGTTGTTACAAATTGTGGGGTAAATCGGGACAGGCGTATATCTAAGCCAAGGTTTCCCAACCTGGTGTGCCATCCCAAGGGGGGAGGGTGTCGTGGTTTGTATACAAGGGGATCGCAAGAAGTGAAAAATAAATTTAACTACAGTTTTGTAGGTTAAAACTAACAAATTTCTATAAAAATATTTCATTTTGCGTACTTTTATTATAATTTCTAAAGATAATGTGATTTGTTAGTTTTTGGAGGATATTTACCACCAAATACATTAAATAAACAGCCATATTTTGAAATGTCATTTTTCGAGTTGCAGGCTCGAAGACATGGTAAAAGGGGGCCGCAAGATGAAAAAGGCTGAGAAGCACTGGCCATGATGATATAATTAATTTTATCGTACCATCAGAACGGCCCCTGCGGGTCCCCTAGCAAATCTCTTCCGCGGGGCTGTCCCACAAGTTGATTTTATAAAATGTTACTCGAATTGTGTTGTAATGTGATGTGTGTTGATGAAGATTTAGTAATCATTCCTACACATTGGTTCGTCGTCGTAGCAGTACATAGGAAATTCGTTGTTTCTCGGCACCTTCTATTCACATTCTTTAGTGTAAAATTTAGAATTGATGTAAATTCACATATAACTTCACTCACAACAAATTAATTTAGAAACCTTGAAACCAAGACTTTATCACATCCTTGGTTCTCAATTCATCTAACATATTTTTTATGTTAGATCATTTTTCTGGCTGGCTGAGTAAATTATTGTTATTATTATTATTCATTTTAGTTTAATCAAGTAGTAACATTATTTTCTGTCTATACTCTTTAATATGGCGGGTTATTCAAAGCGCGGAGCCCGAGGCAAGGACCTCCACTTCTCTGCCCTAACTAAGGGAAATACTGCGTACACTTATGGTTTATAACAATGTTGTATGTACCAAACTCCCGTGGGACACCTAGCAGTTGGTGTGGATCTCTGAAACTAGTGGAAAATTACATTTGTGAACTCTGATCGTCCCTCGCTCCGTCTGTTCAATTGCATTGATAACATGTAAATTCAAATGTAGATGTGCTAAACGATAATCCTAGTAGATACTAAAGCTAAGAGAATTATCAGTTACGATATTTTAGACTGATTGTCTGATGTAAACTACTAAGCTAGTTCCGAAAGGGAAAATAATTAGATTGACCTTAACTGTTGTTTTTTTTCCTCTGTTTGTAAAGCAGGCTGGTAATCAGTGACCGGAAATTAAGTTTAATTAGGGGTAATAAAACAACCGGAAGTATTTTATGACATGCACAATGTAAGCAGTGTTTTGTGCTGTATCTTGTTAAGAAATTAGACCTACGCATCGTTTTGCTTCGAGAGAGATTGTGCGAAGAGAGCCCGAAGCAATAATGGACTTGTGTGGTTTTCAAGATGTGTGTCTAGCGATCTTTACTAACCGATCCACATTCAGTTGAAGAGTATGATTCCAAAACTCGCTCAGTCCATTTCTGGGTGTCTTAAAATTAGTGTTTATTTGTACTGCACGCAGCTGTTTTTACTTTATAAGTGTTGGTGATTCCAAAACTTGTTTTATACTGTGTTATAGATCTTGAAATTTTGTCATAATTATCTGAGAACTGGACAGTTTCTTCATTATTTTAGATTGACCCGGTTTTGGAATCATACATCTCAATTGCATTACATTATTTTGTAATGGTTGGAAATAACACAAAGAAGTAACAATCCCCCCCGTTTTTTTTTTTATTTATTTTTATTGAATCCCACATTGTCTTCAAGGGATTTTGTCAAGATTTTCAGTTCGGAGAATGTCAAGCCGTGTAAGTAGTTTTGCAAGGTTACTATCGATTTTTAACAGCAAAGATTTCAAAGTGGGAATTGTTTTTTATAATTTGGACACCCCCAGTTGGTGGGTGGTGTGGCAGAATCCCTGTCTTCGTGAGTGCGATTTACGCTTGGAAAGAAATACAGAAGACTGAATGGGGTTGTTCAATTCCATTTTCACCGTAAATCATCCGGGAACTGATTGTTCTGACAGACTTCTTCTGGTTTCTGTGAGTGATATCGTGAAAGCTGGGCTGCTGCATGTTTTGAATTAATGCCGCGTAAGTTTTCTTCTTTCTCTCACAGTTAACGAAAAGAGGGAGAGGTCCAGTAAAGTTATTGTGAAAGTGCATAAAATGTAAATGCAGTGAGAAAATACTGTGAATATAGAAAAACTGTTTTGCTTCATTATTTTTTAAACTCATCTTTCGCGCATCCCAAATTAGCTCGTTGTGATCATTTCTTGTTTGAAAAAAATGAATTTTATTTATTGCCTTTAGGCAGCTGTGGCTCAAGGCCGAGTGAATAATGATGGAAGGAAGAAAGCGGGAGTAAACAGGAGAACCTCTAGAAAACTTACACACACAGTGTTTGTTCAGCACAAAGCGCACATGGCACGAGTCGGAATTGAACTGGAGACCCCAAGCAACAGAAGTGAGTTCTCTACCACTGAGCCACCGTACCTGATCAGTTCTTGCGTTTTGCTTTTACATTTCCATCAGTGTTTCAACACTTTACGCAAATTTTGAACGCTTTTTGCACACATTTTGGAATGTATCAACAAACAATGTATGTTAACTAGAGAAAAAACTTAGAAAAGAAAACGCGAGCGGGGTTAGAAGTCGGAGTCATATTGGTGACTGATAGCCGTATTGCTTTAACCAAGGTATGGAAAATTCCACCTTTTCGAGGGGAAGCCAGGAAGTCTTTACCTTAACTATAATCCCATGTGGTAGTTCTGGAATTTCTTCTGACTCTCTCCTCTTCATATGCCCACCTCCTGTAGCCATATGGCCGCGGTGGTTCACTAGTAGACCCCGTGAGCAGCGTTGCCACCATCAAAGAAATTTCTGTAGATCTAAAGAAATTGAAGGTAATTCAAAGAATCAAAGAATTGTGTATCAAATCTAAAGAAAAATCAAGGAAGTCAATATTATCATTTAAAAGATTTCAGAAACTGCTGCAGACTTTCTCTAATGGAAAGAGTCACGGACAGCAGAAGTAACTTTATGACTTCTTTTCTTTTAATGATTGCTATTGCTACCGAGAGGCCGAACCCAGGAGGCCAAGCAGCGAGGGATCGAGTTCAAAGTCTTTAACACATGTTGGGATTTGCTTTATTGCTCCGAGAATTGTCTTCTTCTCCTACAGTATTTGTATTATCTACTTCAGTTGTCAAAACATTGGTTGCCTCTTTCCACGTTCTACCATTCTCATTCAAGAGAGTCTCTCTTATCCAAAAGTGCCGACGAGCGAGGGAGTATCTCAGACAAAAGTCTTTCATATCCTTTACCTTAATGCTTCCGATAGCCACCCGAACATGCACTCCCAAATCATAAAATACAGATGGGTGGGATTGCCGCTGGTTCAAATGAAAATCTGAGATTCTTTTCTTCTGAATTTTCATTCGCGTTGTGATTTGTGTATGTTGTGAGTGTGCTGTGGTAGTGCGTCGAAATTTTTTGTCTGAGGTCTTCAGATTACTCTTTTCAATTATATTTGTGCCATTCATTACTTATATTAAGCACACAATTTTGCTTTAATTAACCGACAAGGGTTTTGTGTTTGTGTGTTGGAGGAATGAGGTGTGTCACTTAGTTTATATTAAAAGTGCCTGATTAATAGTGAACATGTCGAGCAGCTTACATAGTCCAGATTCTGTAGGCTGCAGTCCTCAAAAGAAAAGAAAAGTTGTTTATCGGCAAAAATATCTTAAATCATGGGAAAGTGACGAATGATTCAAAGGGTGGTTAGGACAAAGGTAAAAAGGGCGAATTCTACCTCCACTGCAATGCGTGTAATTGTGATAACAAGTGTGGGTTATCCGAACTTGAACTTCATAGGCTGGGACAAAAGCATATTGTCAATGTTAAAAGTAGGGCGAAACAGCATACTTTATTTTCGTTACCAAGCAGCAGGCAAACTGGCATAGACGATAAAGTGAAAGTGGGAGAAGTTAAAATAGCTTCATTTATTGTAGAACATAATGTCTCGTTGAATGTCGCCCCTCATTTAGCGAAACTCATTAAGTCGGTTTGCCCAGATTCCGAAGTTGCCCGTAAATTGTCCTGCGGAAAGACGAAATGTGGGGAGATGGTGAAAAATGTTATCGGTAGTGAAAGCAAGGAACAATTGTTCGATCTATTGAAGAATAATAAATTCTCATTAATTGTTGATGGATCAACTGACGTGGGAAATACTAAACACCTATCCATGGTCACTCGCGTTACAACGGGCAACTTCCAAGTCAAAGACATGTTCTTTTCACTTGTTGAAATAAAATACGCGACAGCCTTTTCTTTGCATAAAAGTGTAATAGAAACTTTTGAGCAGGAAAGTATTCCCTATAAGGACAATTTAGTTGGGTTTGCGTCAGATGGTGCAAGCGTAATGGTGGGGGTGAACAATTCACTATCAAAACTACTTAAAGAAGAGATCCCGCATTTATTCACCATGAAATGTATCTGTCATTCGTTTCATCTTTGTGCGTCCTATGCTTGTTTAAAGTTACCTCGAGGCTTAGAAGATCTGGCACGAGATGTTTATAATTACTTCAAACACAGCCCCAAAAGAATAGCAGAACTGAAAGACTTTCAGGCGTTTGTACCAGTTAAGCATCATAAAATCCTTCATCCCAGCCAGACGCGCTGGCTGTCTTTGATAGAAGTAGTTAATAGGCTACTAGAACAATTACCTGCGCTGAAACTGTATTTTACAAATGCTGTACTGAGCGATCGAATTTTAGCTGCTGAATCTATTTTCAATAAACTGACTGATCCATCTACAGAGCTGTATTTAGGGTTTTTACAGTTCATTTTGCCAGTATTCAATGATTTGAACAGGGAGATGCAATCAGAGAGCCCCAGAATCCACACATTGTACGATCGCGTCTCTGTGGCCTTTCGAACCGTAGTAGATTGTTATCTTCAGCCAGAATACGTGGCCAACTCAGTTGTAAGTCATCTGGAGTTCGAAGATCCCAGAAACTTTTTACCTATAGAGGAAATCTATCTGGGAGGAAAAGTTACAGCAGCCATATACAACAACACTACGGGATTGAATGAGGAAGATATAAAGTCGTTCAGGACTCGGTGTTTAGCATTTTTAATCGAAGCTGCAAGCCAAATATACAAACGATTTCCCTTTAAGGAGAAGTCTGCTCTGAAAATGCTAAAAGCAATGACACCTTCACAGGTGTTGTCAAAAAAAATCACCCTCCATTGTTGCTCTTGCGTCATTTTTTCCCAATTTAGTAAAGATGGATGAAATGAATGATATTGACATTGAGTGGAGACAATTAAGGAATGAAGACCTTGACGTGTCAAATGATGTTGATATCATTACATTCTGGAAGATGATTGGTAATATAAAACGAGGAGATAATTCACAAATCTATCCGCTGTTGACATGTTTTGTTAAGGCACTGTTGTGCTTACCGCATTCAAGTGCTACAGTGGAAAGAATGTTTTCAACAATCAATTTGTTGAAATCAAAACAAAGAAATAGGTTGAAAACAAGAATGATAAATGGTTTGCTCCATGCTAAACGAACGCTGGAGCGCACATCGTGGTACGAAGTGGAAGTGAAAAAGGCACATATCGCAAAGATGAACTCACAGATGTATGACTTTCGTATGAAAGAAGCGAGTGACAGTGAAAGCGAATAAGTATTCAAAAACTGCAGGAGTTGTACATATTAATCGTGTTCTTTGTTAGTGTAAATACTAGGTTAGGATATGTACATAGACTTTCGTTTTTGGAACTCTCAAGAGGCGGCAATACAATAAATGAAGTTGACTCATCAATCACCTTGGAAGCTGTAAAGGTAAGACCTATAATTTATAATTTTATATCTAACCAGGCATGTATCTAGAAATTAGTTTTGGGAGGGGTTTGCAGGGTGTCCAAGATGTGTGTGGGTGTATACTAGTGTATACATATGTATGTGTGTGTGAGAGAGAGATAGAGAGTCTTTGTTTAAAATTATACTAATCCCGAAAAAAAATCCTAGTTATAGGGGTGTCCGGACTCACCTGCTAAATACGCCCCTATATCTAAGTTATTTATCTTTATTTGTTATATCATATTTTTTTTTTTTGAAATTGTCAAATAAATTTTCCGAATAGAATGTGGCAACACTGCCCGTGAGTAGACCCGAGCGCTCACCTCTGGTAGGTTGAATTTTCGGCTCTTACCGTGTGGGTTTTGTGGTGGACAAACACTATGCGATGATAATGTAAATTCACTGTTTAACAAAAGTACACAAGTCTTAAATCAACTATCTATTTGGTTGAACTATAATGGACTTATACTGAACACAGGAAAAACCGTAGCTATTAATTTTCGTAACACCGTGGTACGACCTGTTAAACTCGCTCTTAACATAGGCAATAATCCAATAAACTACGTCGAAAATACGAACTTTTTGGGGGTCGAAATTAAATTAAATTTAACCTGGGAGAATCACATTATGAATACTGTAAATAAACTAAGCAGATTATGTTATGGAATTAGGAGTGTTAGCAAGAAAGTAAGTCTAGAAGCTGCTAAAAGTCTATATTATGCGCTGTTTCATTCTCGTATGAAATACGGCATAATGTTCTGGGGAAATGATACGAAAACCTTACCGCTATTTAGATTGCAGAAGCGCGTGGTTAGAATAATAACAAATGCGAAACCAAATTCTCCATGTCGAAAGCTATTCCAGGAAAAGAAAATATTACCTTTGCCATGTGTATACTTATATGAGCTCTTACTATATATAAGAAAGAATTCTAGAAACTTTCAAATAAATAGTGATGTTTATCATTATAACACTCGAAATAAGAGCGACGTTCACTTTTTCTGTCAGACCACGAACATTTTCCACAAGAGTGTAATGCATTTAGGTGCTTCCATGTATAATGCTCTCCCATCAGCAATAAAAGACGAACTATCTTTGCGACGATTTAGCAAGAAGTTACTTACTCATTGCTTTTATTCTGTAAATGAATATTTGAATCAATGTACAACCTAGTAGTTACTAGAACGGGATTTTGTATTTATATACCTGTATATTGTAATATTTGCAAGTATAATTTATGTATAATATCACCTTGAATAACTGTGAACTGTATGTAATTGTCTCTTTGTTTAGACAAATCCCATATCATGTAACATGATCAGTGGATGAAATAAATTGAAAATTGAAAAAATGAAATTGAAAATATGCTACCTATCTTGCACTGTGTGCGTTAGCTTTTTCGGAGTTCTCTGCTCTCTTCATTCCAACAATGCTCCCATCGTTATCAATTCGGCCTGAGCCAAAAGTTGCCTAAAGGCCTCAAATAAAATTCACTAGAAATTTCTTTGACAATACACTTCTCACATCTACAGAACAGTCCTTTACTACCAGCTTCGTAGAATCTGCAGATTAGGTGGCACCAGTTCCTCAGTTCAGTAATGATCTATCTCACTATCGTCGTTGAAACTTCTCCCCAGCAATTAGTTCAATTTTGAAAAGTGGTGGAAACCGTAAGGTGCCAGGTTGAGTGAATGAGGCAAAGGTCCATGATTAAAATGGCGAACAAAAATGTTTGTGTTTGGAGCACTATGTGCAGCTACATTGTCAGCCAGCCGCAACACACTTTTTGATATCAAATCCCGTCCTTTCTCTTTGATATCATTCCGCAACTTTCGCAACAAGTCCCTGTAGTATGCCCCTGTTATCATATACCCTTTTTATAAGTAAATTGTCAATATCCCGAAACACAGAAAACATGACCTTGCTGGATGACTATTGCATTTTAGCCTTTCTAGAGGTGGGTGATGAGTGTTTCCATGTTTTGCTCATTTCTTTCGTTTCAGGATTAAATAAATATACCCACCCACGTTTCATCCATGGACTCAATCTTTTAGAAAGATCCTCCCAATCCTTATGACGTAGGCCCAAAATGTTTTGTGCACAGTTCACACTCGCTGTTTGGTTTTCTTTTTCCCATAGAAAATATGTCAACAACCTAGAATTCTATGTTGCATCCACCTTGCCCATGTGCAAGATGTCATGTAATATGTTGTACATTGACCATCTACATATTGTGGGTTTCACCAACCTTTAAGAACTTAACGAATCATTAATTAACGAACGTAATGTATTTTAAAGCGCTTAAGGTTACTTAACGATTCGTTCAAGTGTAATGAAGTTCGGTGAAACCCACCACTAAATCACCCGCCTAAGCAATTAACTGTCACACTTCAATCTTCAACCACTAGTTGCATAACTCTTTGATTCTGTGCATGACCGTCCTTCTGTAGAATTGCGTTCCCGATTTTGAATGCTGTCGTTTGACAGTATCATGTGATGAACATTTTTCACGATATTCAACTCACATCTTTTCATTGATCATTTGTGCAGTGGAGATTCCCGTTGAAAGTGCAGTTACCTGATTTCTGCTTGATACTCTATTTTGTCCAACATGGCATAATCTTTTACTCTCGTGGTTCCAACTCCAGTTCAAGAGCGCCTGCAATGACATAAATAGGCGTGATTATTATTCAGATAACGATCTAGAATTGTGTAAAATTGTAGAGCTCTAGTACGTCTACATGTTGAGGGGAACACATTTTTTGCACCCCCCCCCCACACACTGACGTAGTTTGATGGAGAAATTACTAAGAGTTTGAGGGCAACAAAATGTGTTTAAGAAGTAGTTCTCTGAGACCAAGTGCTGGAGAAATGTTCAAAATAGCAATCAGAAAGGCTTCTTGGACTTCTTTCCAAGAAGAGGAGGGCTGTTCTTGGACGCATTGCTTACACTTCCTGAGTACGAAATTAAGGAACTTCCTGAAAGATGTGTTCTAACAGTGTGGAATAAATGTATATTTTTTACAGTGTACTTAACCTCACAGTAAATTATCCACAGTTTCTGCTTTGCTTATTAAAGCTGTTTCTATGTGAGACCGTAACCAATCATTTCGATGTTAGTTGTAAGGGCTTCTTCAAAACAGACCGACTACAAAGATGAAAGGGAGAAGAAGTCTTATTTCTCAGTGGTTGCTGTGCATTCAACATACTTCGTGATCACGCGTATTTCTAGTTCATTACTATGCAGCTATGCTGTGGAAACCGTTAAGGAACTGAACAAAGGCATCTTCCAGAAGACACGAAAAGGTAAATTCCTGAGCAGATCCTTTGTTTTGTTCTTTTGTTTACGTAGCATGAGGGTCAAGACATCATTACCATTTGACCGATCCTTAATTAAGTTAGTCTCAATATCCCTTTAAAGAAAAGTAATTAACTGATTTACGCAACAGTCTACTCTTTAATCAACGAAAACCAAAAACGAAAAGTGGGTTTTTAGGGAAAACCCGCAACTATACAGGAAACTGGGTTTCTAGCAAAAACACTGGTGTTTGATATAAAATTATAAAAACAAATCATATTTTTGTGCTTTTCACTAAAGAAAACCTCTGCAGATATCTCAGCTGCATGTTAGTTGTGGGTGCACCTGCGAATGATGCTCCGAAGTATTAGTATGTGACAACTACATTCCGTGTATTCAAACATTTTGGTTATGAAAATTAAGACAGAAAAATTGGCAGTTGCCATGACCGGTACACGAACTAGGATCTCCCAGTTGTCGCTTAGGTATGCTAACCATTGCATCACCACAGCACTGCCAATTTTCTGTGTATATGGAATGTTCCTCTTGCCTAGACTCTCTCCCAGCTTCTTACGAGGACAAGGCACTTCACTACATGCGAAGTTTTTAGTTGAAGACTTAATTTTCAACATTTATCATATACAAGGTTATTTGTGAAGAAGGTAATAAATAACATCTATTTTTAATCATATCACATCGCAGGGTTTCTCAGCCTGGGAGTTGCGGGATGTGTCTAGCAGGATATACCTACGGGACGTTTAATTAGAGCTTCGTTGTAACAACAACTAATTAATTTAAAGGGTGTTCTTATTTTGTCGCTATTTTTATAATTGTTAAAGATGATGAAATTTATTATATTCTATATAGTAATTAGAATAATTAGTTTTAAACACAGCAAATCAAGGTTCTTATGGTGCTATCTGGCATTCTAGTTTGCGAACGAAAAGAGCTATGCCTAACACTTTGAAATGATCTTTCCAGCGAACTGGCGTTCAAAGAACTGGTCTCTCAAACGAACTGAACTTGATCTGTCTCACTGTGTAAATAAGGGGTATAGTGTATGTGTGTGAACTGTGTAAGCTCGAGAAAATTTCATACAGACACTAAAATGCTTATTATAAACAACAAAATGTCTTACTTGGATTACTCGGCAGAAGACATGGTGAAAGGAGGGCGCAGGATAAAACAAATGAGGAGGACCCCAATCGGAGGGACTGTGCTCATGTGATACCGCCAGGCTTCAGCAACGAGCGTCCAATTTGTATTAGCTACGTGTCGGTCGCTAGTCAAGTTGCGCCGAGACCTTTCGAACGACACCTCAACCACGTTCGTAACCCTATTCGTTCCTAAGTTGAAACATCGACGAAAGGACGGACGTGCAGACAGACCTGATTGAATCGAATTCATTTATGGCTTTAGGCATCTTGGTCTCAGCTCGGGATAAGGAAAGAATGGGGAAGGTAGCGGCCAGGGCCTTACTGAAGGTGGCACCCCGGTCATCCGTGAGGTTCGAATTCTTGTGCCTACACATGCCGATCCAAAGTCCGCTACGTTGCCCCTGGACCACGAGCACTGGGTAGGCAGATCTGATTTATGTATTGTTGAGCTTGGCTTGCTGAGACTTTCCAACGACACCTGAACCATCTTCGTAGCCCTAGTATTTAGAGTTTAAAGTTGTCGACAAACTGACATAGCGGGAGTATAAGGCTTCCGAACTGCTGAAGCGTAAAAACGTTGAGAAAGGCTGATGTATAAGCATATAACTATAATGTATGTTGTTATTAAATTTATTTATGGCCTTTGGGTATCTCAGTCCCAGGCCGTGTAATGCATGTGTGTTTATACGGTCATTGCACTTGTGTTTGGTGATGCACTTGTATGTTTATCACTATTAACTTCACGATCGCTGCATTCTTCTTGCAGACATTGTTTTACGAATGCATTTCCACATTTCATATGGCAAGACATAAACAGTACGGCACCAAACACAGAAATAGACATTTATGTAATTCAAATAGCGTTAAAAGGATATTACGAAGTACGAACTACGAATGTGAAAAACCACGAACACGGGGAGCGTTTGTCAGTGGCATAGTTTCTTCTTCGACGATGCAGAAGTTTCTGCTTTCCGTAGAATATGATTTGTTGATATGAGCATCGAACATCTGGAAATCATATCTTTCCTTCCATTAATCCAACGTAAGACAGGCCTCTGGAAGATTTATTGTCTTCCTTTTGGTGGCGAAATGTGATAAGTTTCGAGTCACGGCCAGTTGGTCAATTTCGCGATTGACAATATTCAAAATGTGTCTGGAGCTTCCAGGAGTTACTAGAAACATAAATTTCCCTGATATGAATTCATTTTGTGTTCATCTGTACGTCGCTGGATTAACTCACTGATTTATCGACTCCGGTTGCTACGAGACTTTTAAAGCCTATTTAATTAAATGTTTAATTTGCATTATTGGGCTGTAAGGCATCTATGACCTAAGGCATCCGTTACAATTCCAAGAAATGACGTCAAATGTAATTTTAAATTTTGGGGCTTCGCAGCTCTTTCCTACTGATAGCACATTTTGCACGCATTACATTCATTTAATACCGTACCCATTCGATCTTTTCCGTAAATTTTCTGCACTCTTGCGACAATAAGCCTTATCTATAAATTTCCTGGTTGGGATGATATTCGGGATTAACAACCGAGGATAAAATCCGCAGGCACCAGCCACCAGGGAAAATCCCCTCCGCGCCGCGGAAAATTGAATACTGCTAATACCAGTATTTACGATCTTCTCAACAACTCTCTTGACCTATGATACAGTGTGCAAATTAAATTTTTTATCCAGAGGGAGATAAAACATAACGCACGGATTTCAACAGGCAACCTATATATTCGTATATACAGGGTGGCCCACCTAAAATAACTCAGCTCCTATTTCACCTACAGCTTTGAAATAAAAAAGTCGATTACTAAGTTGCATATGACAAATCCAATGGTAATATTTTCAGTGTGTGGCGGACCGGGAATACCCATACGCGGGGTGAACTTCAAAATTTTAAATGGAAAGTGGGGTAGTTATTCACATCTTTGGGACAAGAAGTGAAAATGGAACAACTTTTAGGGGAAACATACTGTAACATTTCCTACGGTTTTCCCCATATAATATAGATATAAATTTCTGCCTCCATCTTGGGCCATAACTGAATTTCGGTATCTACCGTTGTCATCCACCTATTGAAATTTAATAAACGATTAATATGTGGTGAACAAGACAAGCAAAGCTTGTAATTTAAATGAAACAATGCACAACGTGTCGCACCTTCACTTGAAATGATAACTGCTACTGAGTGTTTTGTAAGCAATAATTATTAATTTTAATAATGAACCGTCGTTTTCTAGGTTCTGTGAAATCGCATCATATAAAAGCTACAGCAAACCTTGTTTCCGCAAGGAAAAATAAGGCTGTTTGAGGGCGCAGTCCGCATTCCTTCCCGTCGAAATTCTATTTACGCAGTCGATAAAAATAATGTTCGATAGATTAGATTGTTTTGAAATTGCATTGAATTCATTAAGATACTGCTTCCGGTCTTCCAGAAGTAATGAGAAATGAGTTTCACAGCAATCGAACTATTGTAACAATTCTTTACGTAATTGTCAAGGTTCTATATAAAGCGTTGCTAATAGATAGCATCTATATACCAATCGACAATTAGATTTATTTGCATTCGGTTTGGTTATTTCATTGAATTCACGAAGAAACATCCTGTTTCACTATTCCTCTTCATGTCGAACTATGTTTTCATGTCATTTTAGCAGTTGCTAAGCGTTGTTGTCAACGCTCTTCAATAACCGTTGCTAAGCTACATCCACAAGCACGAAATCAATTAGTAAAAGTCAGGTTAGATTTAAAATGAATACGCAAACTTGGCTTGTTTGTAAATTTCATTCACTTCGGGGAAATGGTGAAACAGCTTCTGTTCTTTTATTGATTTTGAACGTTATGATATCAGTATGAGTAGAAGAGAAGAACTCCAACATTACATTTAAACCGCTAACAGTGCACAAAAACAGTAGAAATGAAAACAGACCGGATAGGGGAATCAGATTCCTCTAACATTTTCTCTATATAAGTCAGGTCTTTGCATACTTTCCACTATAAGACGGACGGATCAAGCGAGAACTCACCACCAGGATTTGGTTGCATATCGAGTACCGCCAGGCCACCTACCAGTAGTACATTCTCTAATACAAAATCCTGTACACATTACAAGAAATAGCTTAAGTAAGAAAAGTAGACTAACTTTTCAAAAAGAGATTGGAAAGTAATTTGTGCGATATTTCAGAAAATATTTTTCTTGTTCCTACACACCATAATCTTTTTTACATGTATCGAGGCATCGCATTTCTCGACTTGAGTTTCGGTTTGATGTAAGTATCTCCCCTTCCATAATCTTCGACGCTGCTTGGTGACTATTTATACATTGCTTTGCACAGCTTGCGTATGGCATGGTAATCTCCACACGTCCGCTTACTACATACTGTAGTTCTCATATTTTCTTCTATTTCCTTATCTGAAACACAATGTGTAGCTTCACTCCACCCCGTTTCTGTTGTAGCTGTCAGTCGCCGTACACCGTACTGGAAGAAGAATTTGAAGTTGACTTCTTGATGGTCCTAAGTCGTATTCTGCCTCAATGGTACTACAAGATTCCTCTAGTTTCTTTATAGAATCGTATGGGGATGACTTATGAGTTGGTCTTGAACAAATCTCTGATAAGTCACCAACTTGTGTCTCGTCCCTATCGGTTGTTTCTGACTTCTTCAATCTAGCCATGCTCTTCTCTTGACGTTTTCGCGCCATTCAGACGTTTTCGTTGTGGAAATGTCAATATTGCTTATTTCCAGGTTTCGAAATGCCCTCTGGTCTATTAAGAACTGTAATTAACCACGCGGAATCTTCCGTTTATTAACACAGGGGCAGAAAACGGCTGGACGTGTACATTTACATGTAGATATGTCATGTAGTGGTTTCGGGATATCTTACAAATTACTCTCCAATCTCATTTTTAAATGTCTTCAGGTTTAAACTAAGTTTCTTTACGCTATTTCTTTAATGCGTACAAGATTTTGATAGAGAATGTACTAATTCTAGGTGGCCGGGCGGAACTCGATATGCAACCAAATCCTGGTGGTGAGTTCTCGCTTGATCCGTCCGCCTTGTAGCGGGAATTATGCAAAGAGCTGCATATTTTGTTGAACTTCTGTACCTCCAAATAATTAAATAAACGCGTCTGACCACTTTTGTAAGCGTTCTACCCACAACTCAGTCAGTGAAGTGCTTTGAAAGTAAGTTGCATAACTATCAGTACAACGAGACTAAGAGCGATGCAGCAACCGAAAGAGTTGACCAAAAATTCCAATTTTTTTGTGTGTGAAGTCGCTGTCACGACTGGCACCTTTTCCGCACTATGAGTTAACATTCCAAAAAGGGGTTGTTTTTTTTCGACCCATCTTAGTGTACATGTTCTCTTTGTTTTACAATCGATAATCAAAAGGCCGAGTAGGAAAGCAGATACTACATTATTTTAACTGCCGTAAATATCTTTAACAAGCACCTCATTTAGCTGGCAATTTTCCAGTGACTCATACAACGTATAACTATTAACTGGACGTTGTAGAACTCAAACCCTGATTTATAAGCAAGATAAAATTTTCCGAGCGCTTATACTGACATTGTAGAACCAATTTTTAGTAATAAATGTGATGGCATTTACTAGGCTGTTTTCGTGCATATCATCTCAGCTGCAAAATTGCAACATAATCATAACAGCAAAAAATATCTCTCTCTGAATGCATCTGTACACGGCTGATTTTCTGAATTAGATTTACTTAATCGACTGTGAATCAATTCCTTTACATATCCTCTTTCCTGTTGTAATAAAACCTGACATGATATAACTCTTGCAAAGTAAGTTAGACAAAAAAACAGGGAACTATTGAACGACTGCCGTCTGATTACGTCAAACCAATCAAAAGACGAATTTCGTTGTATAACGTAGAAGGTGAAATTCATAACTATTTCATGGTCTATTTCTACCTAAAGAAAGATGTTAACGCTGAAATGTAACGAATATACATGCTACTTTAATGTACACAATCGAATTGTTAAGTCTATAATGAAAATTCTATATGGAAAAGTCCATAGGAGATACCACACTATCGTTCCAATAACAATTTTATTACATTACGTTTCGTCTAAAAGTTGTTTCATTTTCACTTCTTGCTCCAAAGAAGTGAAAAGTTGCCCTACGTTCCATTAAAATTTTGAAGTTGACCCCCGGTATGGGTATTCCTGGTAAATTACTGACACTGAAAATATTACCATTGGATTATCCATATTCAACTTAGTAATGGCTTTCTTTTTTATTTCAAAGCTCTAGGTGAAATAGTAGCTAAGTTATTTGAGGTGATCATTTTAGGTGGACCACCCTATATATCATCATTATCATATTCAGCCGTTTTCTATCCACTGCTGGATGAAGGCCTCCCACTTTTCTTTCCACATATCTCGGTCTGCTGCTATCCTCATCCATGTAGCTCCTGAAAAAAGCTTGATTTCATCTACCCATCTTGCATTTGGACGTCGTCTCGGTCGTTTCTTTCCTCTAGGAATCCAGTGTAGTACATTTGTCGTCCACCTTTCCATCTTAATAATAGAAAACAGTATGTTACATACAATCAGTCAATATCTTTCAAGTATAATGTTCATTCAGGAGTACCCCAGGGCTCCAATCTAGGACCTCTATTTTTCAATATGTACATAAATGATCTCCC
This sequence comes from Lepisma saccharinum, assembly GCA_022664845.1. NCBI lineage: Eukaryota > Metazoa > Arthropoda > Insecta > Zygentoma > Lepismatidae > Lepisma > Lepisma saccharinum. The sequence continues at coordinate 80,739 of JAGDQP010003317.1, forward strand.
AAACAAAATTAAATATTCTAAGTGTCTAATGTAAGCAGATGATGTAAAATTATATAAGGAAATTAGAAACTCACAAGATGCTATACAACTGCAAATAGATGCAAATGAACTACATGAATGGGACTTAAGTAATGACCTGAATATCAATATTAAAAAATGCTTTGCCATGATTTTCTCTAGGGCTACATTCACTCAACGCTATACGTATTCCATAAATAATGAAAAACTTGAACAGGTGTGTTCTATTAAGGATCTTGGTGTTAGTATTGACTCTAATATGTCATTTGAAAAGCATACTTCGCAGATAGTTAACGATGCATACAAAAAAACTTGGATTTATAATCAGAAATGCTAAGTGTTTTAATAATATATATAGTATTAGTGTATTATACAATAGTATGGTAAGAAGTAAACTGGAATACGCATCAACCATTTGGTCACCCAGATATCAATCACAGCAAAAGAGAATAGAACAAATTCAGAAAAGGTTTTTGCGATTTCTTTATTATAAAAAATATGTATCGGCTTATAGATAAAAAAATACCTTATAAACAATTGCCATGTGAATTTAATTACGTTACTCTGAAAAGCAGACGGGAAATATCCGAGCAGATATTCCTCCCTATACAAAACTGTAAATGGTATTCTTGATAACGCAACATTCCTATGTAGAATCAATTTTAACATCAGAAAATGCAATCTTCGTTCCAGAGATTTATTATCATGTGTAATTCCAAGAACAGAAAGCACAAATCTTCACCACTCCTCAGAGTCTGTTTAATGTACAATTATTTATTAAACAAATATCGAGATCTAGATTTCAGTTTAACATTTTCAATTTACACAAAATTATTGAAAAATCTCTTGGCTCATGACATATAGTATAACAAAGTTAATTTTAAGCAAATCATTGTTTTATATAATAGCACAATATTTGTAGATACTTTTAAATCATAGTCAGTTTTGTTTGCTGTTGTCATTCTATTTCTTCTCTCTTTTTCTTAGTCTCACCTTAATCTAAGTTTTGATACAGAAAGAGTAAGGTGGCAGCTGGGGCCAGAATGGCAGATCTTCTGGAGTTCCGAAGATCTGTCATGTTTGGAATAACCGGATGCCTTTCTATAAATACAACCAACCAAAACTTTGTTTTCTCCTTTGTGTTCCATATTTACACTTTTTTGTAGCTACTTATGAATCATAGTTATTTTTTTCTTGATGTAGCTGTTACTTTATAGTTGTCTCTTTATATTTTATTTTCTTTGTACTATTAAAAAAAATGTTATTGAAAGAATGAGGTGGCATCGAGGACCTGAATGGCAGATCTTCTGGAATTCCGAAGATTTGTCATTTTTTAACAGCCGGATGCCTTACCTCAAATATATTAAGTTGTAAATTTGTATTCTTATTTCTATCTTTTTTTTTTTTGTATTACAGTATCTTGTAATAGTAAACTGTATATGCCTTCTTTAACTGGAGATGTACATCTTTGTTGAAGGTGCACAAATAAATAAATAAATAAATCTGTTCGTCTACCTATGTGACCGGCCCATTTCCACTTCAGCTTCTTCGCAGTCTTGATTACATCCTCTACCTCTGTTTGTGCGCGAATCCATTCATTTGTCTTCCTGTCCCTCCTGGTTATTCCTAGCATGCATATCTCCATTGCTCTTTGTGTGACTCAATCTTTGAGTAGTTTGCGCATTCAATGTCCAAGTTTCACAGCCGTACATCATCACAGGTAAGACACACTGATTATAAACTTTACGCTTCAGATACATTGGTAGTTTGCTTTTGAAAATAAAGTGTAGTCTTCCAAACGAACTCCACGCCATTTTACATATTCTATTTATTTCATCAGTCAACTTGGCATTCGGTGTTTTGAGCTGGCCTAGGTAAACATACTCATCAACTATGCCTATTGTCTCTCCGCTAATCTTTATTTCCCTTTTTGCAGCATGTTGATTGTATATGATCTTTGTTTTACTTAAATTCATTTTAAGGCCTATTTTCGTACTCTCATTATTCAGTTCTTCGATTGTGGTTTGTAGTTCTTCCGCATTTGAAGCAAACAGGACTATACCATCAGCGAACCGTAGGTGATGAAGACATTCGCCATTAATTTTAATTCCAACTTCATCCCAGTTTAAATTTTGGAACATACTCTCCAGGAACGCACAAAACAGTTTTGAGGAAATTGAGTCTCCTTGCTTTACCCCCGTTCCAACTTTAAAATTTTCACTTTCTTGATGTCTAATGACAGATGTGGCAGTCGAATAAATGTTTCGCAGTAGCTTGATGTATGCACTTTCGATGCCTTGATGTTGAAGTGATTTAAGTACTGCTGACAAAGAGACCGAATCGAAAGCTTTTTCGAAATCTATGAATCCCAAACATAGTGGAAGTTCATATTCATTAGTGCTTTCCAGAACTTCATTCAATGTTTGTATGTGGTCCATTATGCTAAATCCACAACGAAATCCAGCTTGTCCCGTTCCCTCGTTAAAATCTAAGTCCTGTTCAATACGATTCAAAATAACTTTGAACATTTTGTATAGAACTGACAGTTAACTAGCAGGTCTGTAGTTTTCGACGCGTTCTTTGTTCCCTTTCTTGTACACCAAAATTGTAACAGCATTATTCCAACTTCTGGGTATTTCTCTACTCCTCAGGCACATTGAGAATAATTTCGCAAGTTCCTCTTTCATGTTTTCACCTCCCCATGTAAACATCTCTGCTGTGAGTCCATCTTCTCCTGGCGACTTTCCGTTCTTCATCCCTCGAAGTACTTTATCCACTTCTTCTTTCATTACATCTGGGACTTCTACATCATTTTCTTCTGAGTCTTCATTTCCTAGCTCTTCCTCGGAGTAATACAATTATGTGTAGAAATTTTCAAATATGTTTATAATTTCTTCCTTATTTCGTGTTACGGTCCCGTCTGGTCTCTTAACTGCAATTATTTGCTTTTTCCCTATCATGAGCTGCTGTTTGGTTTTCTTCAGGCTCTTGTTTTCCTCGATTGTATTTCTTACAAGATTTTCGTTATATCTTCGTACATCCTCTCTTATTTTCTTCCTTACGGTTTTTTTAGTTCTATGTATTCAATCCTTTTTATATAATTTTCCTCTTCTTTCATTTTCCTTGTTTTCTTCATCAAGAGTTTAGTTTCTTCTAAGATTTTGCTCTCTCTCTCTTCTTTCTGGTGCCTGCTATCTCCTTGGCTGTCTCTCTTATTATCTCTGTCAGTATTTTATTTCTGCTATTGATGTCTTCTTCATCCTCTAACTCTTCCAAGGCGCTAAATCTGTTGCTTAGTTCTATCTCGAATGTCTCTGTTTTTCCCTCGATTTTCCAGATCTAGAAGTGGCGGTTTTCCTCTGATAAGCTTTTTTCTCTCAAGTCTAGTTTAATTTCAGCTTACATCTCACCATTCTATGATCACTCGAGACTTTGAAACTGTTCAGAACAGACACGTCTTGCAGAATTTCCCTGTTATTCGATAGAACGTAGTCTATTTCGTTTTTGGTCCCATTTGGGCCTTTCCATGTCCACTTCCTCTAGGGCGCCTTCTTCAAAAATGTATTGGAAATGAACAGTCTGTTGGCTTCTGAGAATTCCACTAACTTCTCTCCTCTCTAGTTTCTTTTACCAAATCCAGTTTCCAAATTTCGTGTCTGCTTCTTGGCTCCTACTTTCGCATTGAAGTCTCCCATTACAATTTTGTAATGCGATTTGCTACTATCCAAAATCTTCTGTATCTCCTCGTATAGGTCTTTGATTTCCTCCTCCGGATGTGAGGTTGTTGGAGTATACACCAGACCATTTCGCTTTGGAAAAGATCTCGTGGCAGAGCCGGGAATCGAGCCCGGGATCCTACGATCATCAGGCCGCGACGGTAACCACTAGACCAGTGGAGAGAGAGTAATCTCCTATTTTCCAGTAGGAGATTACTAAATCAAACCAATCATATTCAATCTTTCACATGAAGCTGCTTCATAAACATCACAAAAGAAATGGCTTCCAAACAGGCTTCTTAGCAGCTAGTAAAAGTTCATCTACCCTTCTCACTTGCATGAAAATAGTTTCAACTTCTGTCAAATAAATATGTTCAAATTTTTTATCTAATCTTGATCGAAACATCTTCTAGCGGGAGAAATTTATCCCTGGCAGGGACGAAAACTAAATTCGCCAGGGTGGGAAACTTATTTGTCAGGGGCGGGAAAATCCCGGGCACCCTCCCCCCGTTAATTCGCACACTGCTATTATAGATATAAATTATGTACAGTAGCTTTTTTAATTGTTTTTCTTTTTATCCACTCGTCTCCTTATTGCCCACTCGAACTACGCGCAGATATTTTTCGAGTGACATCTACAGTTAATTTTGAAACATTGTATTAAATCGGATAAAGGTAGATAATGTAAAGAGTGAACGTAGAATAAGAGAGCTGGAAATTCCAGACGAGATGTCTCGTAATTTTAAAAATATTTGGTCAGCGAACTCTACGTAATCTCAGTTCGGTGGTGGAGAGCAACTTCTATAACTCTGAAAACTTAGCATTTTGCGTGACACATGTAGCATAGTTTAAATATCGAAACAATGATCGAGATATTTTTCTGAAAAGTAGTACAGATGATATTTCTCCTTGGATATTCCATACCCATAATGTAACGTTGATGACCAATGGCTATGGTGTTATCGTACCATGTGTGACAGCCCGAGTGACTAAATAGCACAGCTTTCGCTGTTGTTGAAATCATCATAAGCATGGATTTCTGATGCACGACTCAGGTGAATGTGTCAGACTGAATAACTATGAACTCAGAGCAGATCTATTCATGAAACTTAGTTGTTGCTGATGGGAAGTGTTAGGCGTATGCCATTGGTAATTATACGTTGTAGAGTAGGCGGCTCCGCTCTTCACCTCCTACGCAAATACTCCATTGCTTGATTACGAATGCAGTTAAGTCCACAAGCAAAAAAGTTGCTCTAACCAGACGCCGGCGCTAGAGTGTGGGGTGAGGTGACCTTGCCAGCTGGCAGTCGCTGACCTATATACATATTGCATGTATTGGGCACACATCACGTACAACGCCGCCTTCCGAGAGTGAGAGAGTACACATCATCAAGTCACACATCACAAGCAGCTCGTCAAGCAGATATTTTGTAAACGAGAATGAAAGCCTCCGATGGGAGCAACAGGTGACAGTTTGTTGGCGCAGGATGGTCAAAGTAAGAACACATGCAAGTGACTAGGATGGGCTCACTGCTTTGGATAATGCTTACTTTTGAATGTGTGGATTTTCATTTTTTTAAAGATCCAATGGCCGGAAATATTATTCATAAATTATAAATGTGTCCTTCAGTTGTATCGCTGCAGGCTGAAGACTTTCGAAATCATCTCTCAATAAGATATTCTATTGTTTTCAATTGTCTCTCTTCCTACACGTTGACCCCTCAGCCCCCTTTCCCAGAAACATACACGCACATCATTTGCTTGGTGTTGTAATCGAAGATTGGTGTGAAATCTCATATTGTGGATGTGGCCCCAAATACTCAAATATTTCTAAAGTGCAGACTATACAAGCCCTATAATTCTAATAAAATCATTAACTTTTTTTACAGCTAGATTCTGTAGGACATTGGCTTTGTCAACAATAAAAAAATAAATAAAAAAAATGGTAGCCAGTCGCCGTGGCTCAGGCGGTAGCGCGTCTGACTACGCATTGGGCGGCCCAGGTTGAAATCCCGGATAATTTTCTGTGTTCCCATGCCTGGCGCTCTAAGGTGCACTCAGTCTCCTATCAAACTGAGTAACAAAGTACCCTTGGTATCCCTGCGCACCTTGGGAGGTAAAGGCGGTCGAGCGATCACTCCACCTCAGTTCGTGCCGTAGGTCGAAAATATATGGATGCCGTTCACGGCGCGTGAGTATCGCACAGGGGATAGCTAGCTCTACCTTTACGTTATTTTCAATATCAATTGGTTAGATACATATGCTAATTTGGCCACACTAGGCCCGAAGATTGTTTAATGTTATTGGTGGTAATTATTTCCGTAGTACCACATAATTTGTAAAATGCAACTATTACCCCCCTCCCCCCACACTGGTAGATTCTGTCGTAAACACTTCAAATGATGTATAGCAATAAAAGATGGTAGAGGTCTAATTGTAAAAGGTTTCTTTCCAACATTTTGTGTGATGTAAGATTGTTGTCTTTCATCTCCCTTTTTGAGTAGGTGTTTCTTACGTAACTACTAGGTTTACGACGAAAGAGATGTTTGCCTTCAAGAATAGCCTGTAAATGCATTTTCATTCATTCTGCTTGAACGACTGTTGCCTTCAGAATGAAATGTGCAGCTGAAAGTGCAGTAGACACACCCACACATACACAAGTTCGTAAATCAAAATTTGCATTAGTCGGTAATGAACGAAAGTCTCTCTTTTCTTGTATTAGCAGATTTTGTGCCTCGTTTAAGGGATGCCAAGGTTAAGGATATAAAAAATCCCCCCTTCCCTTCCACTTCTCCACAATAAATCATACTAGAAATTATGTAAGTAACCAAAAGAAATTTACTAGGCTGTATATAATATTAATGATACTGTTGTTATTAGTAGTAACATTACCTATGAATTGATTATGTAATCAGTACAAGAACCCATTCGGGGTAAAGGGGAGAGTGACGCAAGAATTCTGCTACCCCATTTTGCGAGTGACTTGGGTCACTGTGGCGGAATTGTTTCCTTTGTAATAAAATTAAAGAGACTTAGTATCCTTCCTTGCCCCATAATGACACAAAGAAAGTCACTCGCAAAATGTATCACTTCTTTTGTTAGCAGAATTCTTGCGTCACTCTCCCCTTTACTCCGAAGGGGTTCTTGTACTGATATCACTTATTTTGTCTGCCTTTAAAAAAAAAGTGCATAGTGTTCACACAAAAGGTCGATTTTGGACCATGGTAGGCTCCGTATCTCGAAAACTGTA
>JAGDQP010003318.1:0-22649 GCA_022664845.1 Lepisma saccharinum
GCCAGAAGCTCCGGGAGCTTTGTTGGGAGGTTCTTATGCATCCACCTTACAGTCCGGACCTGGCACCGAGTGATTACCATCTGTTCCTGTCCATGGCGAACACGTTTGCTGGTGAAAAATTCGCTTCAAGAGAGGCTTGTGAACATCGACTGTCTCAATTTTTTGCCAATAGGGACAAGGGTTTCTATGAGAGAGGCATCATGATATTACCTTCCAAATGGCAACACGTTATCGAACAAAACGGCGCATATGTGACCTAAATCGGATCATTCTAACTATGGTAAGTCAAGCCTTCAATGTCATGCAAAAATAATGGATTACTTTTTACTACACCAGATAATAAATAAATATTTAAATAAAGTTAAAGAAGTCAACAACAAATAAATAAATAATATAAAGGAAACTTAAAAAAGGGAAGAAATAAATTATAAAAAACAAAAGGGCGGACAGGGGAAGGGGAGCTACAGAACAGTCCTTATTTTCTGAAATAATTTCTCGGCTCTTCTCTTCTCAGTATGTCTTCCCATTCCTCATTTATGCTCAACCCACCTTTCCAGTTCATCGCTTTATCCCCCGTTTACCTATTTCTCTTTGCTTCTTTCCACTTCCTAACTAACATCCTTTTCTCTTGTTCTAGTATCTCCGCCCCTTCCCCGCCTATATCATGCGCCTCTTCCTGTACATTTTTGTAAATAGCGTTTCTGTCTCTTTTAAGTCTGACGTCATTCTTGTGTTGTTTAAGCATCTGCTGTGATTTCTTTCTCGTTCTCCTATCGTACACTGGATCACAGTTCATACCAGGAACACTGTACACCACTCCTCTTTGTTTTTCTCCCTTTAGAGCATCTTTCTTCTTTTCTTACTAAGTCCAAGACCCAATTCCCTCCTTTCCTATACGTTTTCATTCCGACGAGTGAAGAGAAGAGCGGAGAAAATATTTCAGAAAATAAGTCCAGTTTTGTAGCCTTCCCTTTATTTCTTCCTTCTTTAAGTTTCCTTTTCATTTATTTATTAGCAGCTTATTAATTTAACTTTATTTAGTTATTTATTTTATAATTATTTATTTGTTACGCATTTATTTATCTAAAATATTTATTCCGCCTCGAATCAGTTTCCTTGTTTGTAATTTGCTGTATCAAGTTCGTTATAGAGTTCTAGTTGACTAGGGGATATGGCTTGTGAGCGAAGGAGTGTGATTGGTTACAATTTGTTAAGTTTTAGAAAGTAAACGAATTCTGGGACATGATTGGCTGAACCTAAATTATGAAAAAATAACTATTCTTAATTTTCATCCAAAAAAACAAAAAACAAAGACTGCTCTCTCCCTTAGCTATCCTTGATTCAGGAACAATTAAAATCTCATCCTCGGTCAAATTTTTTAGGAGTATTAATTCAAGATAATTTCCAATGGGATGAACATATAAACAAATTAGCTAGTAAACTAAGTTCAGTATGCTTTGCACTCTACAGATTATGTAATACTGTTTCACGCCAGTCACTTTTATCGTTGTACTTTGCAAAATTTTACTCATTAATAAACTATGGAGTGATTTTTTGGGGTTCCTCAACCAAGGTTATAACGCTATTCCGTCTACAAAAGAGAGCAATTAGGTTAATTTTTGGTTTACGTAGAGGTACATCCTGTAAAGATACGTTCAGGAATCAAAAGCTGCTGACTTTACCATGTCTATATATGTATAGGTCTATTTTATATGTAAAAAAAATAAAGAACTATTAATTTGTTGTAACAGTATTCATTTACGTAACAGTATATAATACTAGGCAACAAAAAAATGTATATGTTTTACAGCAAAATTCCTCTTCTTTTCAAAAAAAGCGTGTATATGAACTGTACACGCTTATACAATAAACTTCCGCTAGACACGAAAGGTATAATCAATAGTAATATATTTAAGAGAAGACTGTTCAATTCCTTTGTACAAAAGTCTTATTACACAATGGCTGAATATTAAACTGATAATCTGTAATGTTTTGTTATCTGACAACTGTAATGCTTACTATTCGTAAGCTAATGTACAAGCTGAATAAATTGAATTGAATTGAATTGAATTGGCGGAAGACAAAGAAAAGATCTCGTGGCCTTCTGGTGCCTTTTATGAACTTAATGTTGACTAGTGTTTCGTCTGATGAAGATGTCGTTTGAACATTAAAACTGTAACGCTTGCTGTGTGTTTTTACAATAAAGTTACGTGTAAATAGCCTTGTCAGCCTGTTTTATTTTAATTAATAAGTTATAATACTATTAAACGTGAAAATGGTGTAACCTACCCCCAACTTTTCCTCATACTTACAAAGACATTATTTGGTCCAAAAAGCTCTTGCTTCTTCTCTTAGTTTCTCGTTATTGCGAAAAACATTGTCGTCACAGGATGTGTTTCGAAGATAATAATTTTATTACTTGCATTCACACATTGAGCACAATTTGAAAGTAAATTAAGGTAATAATATTAAATAATCAAATGGCAAATTTCGTGAGGATGAATTACCCCAGATTTCAAATAAAGTTTACAACACACTTTAAAAAAAAATGCTACAGCAAACGAAAAAGTATATTATCCAACTTGCCGTGGCAAATGTGAAAGTTTTCTGTGGGGTAGTGGAATTTTGTGGGACCCTCCTAATAAAATCAACAGAAGGGGCCCAAAAGTTAAAGCCTATAATAAGAATACGTATATTGGAACATATCCTTTCTACTTGAACAGTTAGTAATAAATGTTGAATCGCTAGTTTTTCGGAGTTAAGCCTTCCACTAGCATTATAAAGATTTAATGATCATGTTTTTTTCCACTTCAATACTTCTACGAAGTGAAGACCAACGGTCCAGCATAATCCAACTGCACACATGGTTTTTAATTAGTTTAATTGGGGAGGCTTTTCTGTTGATATCATTATCACATGAAGAGTTAAAAACAAATTCTGCGCCATTTTGATGCACAAGGATACTAGGAATGATTATATAATTCTTTGTAAGGGTTAAATAAATCCTCTAATCTAAAACAAAATAAGAGTTGTTTTTCATTCTGAACACGGGTGTAGAGATATCAGAGCACTGATCCAGTACTGTTTTCTAAAACAAGAACTTCTCTGTCCCTATATTTCCTTTGTATTAAACCTAGGATTTATTGATTTCCTGAACATGTTATGGAAAGAATAATGCAAAATAAAGTTGTTAAATTAACGTTATTTATCACAATTCATTTATATACCTAGCTGTTGTCATCAGATAACCGGGTTGCAACTTAACTGGTGCTCGCAAAAAAAGAACAAAAAAAGATTTACATCTATCTGCAAGAAGATAGTCTGCTGAGTAGCAAAATGACGCTACGCAAGATAGGATCATCAATCTTTTTTTTTTTAAAAAAAAAAGAAAAGAAAAAAATCTGCGAAGAAACAGAACGTTTTGACTGACATTTTTACGCGAATTTGAACTGTCAGATTGTTCAAATTCTTTTGCGTAGGTACATATTTCTTTTTTGTTTGTTGATACAGTTGATCTGAACCTTTATTAAAGCGCAGTTCCTGAAGATACATTACAGATAAATTGCCATGTAGCATTTTTCTATTCATTATTTAGCGGTTTCTCGTTCCCCCCCCCCTGTTTTTGGATTAACCGTGATTTTAAGTTAACCGTGAATATCCTCCCTTCTATTACCTCGGTAAATCGTGAGTCAGCTGTATGTTGTTTATATGACGTCAAGATCATAGGCCTAATTCATACTGAATAAGATTTGATTTTAACTTTTTAATTATTGAAATTCAGCAGGACGCTAATTTTTACATTCTTTGCTTTAGTTCACAATGGTTCGTGGTGTTCTCAAATCTTGCAACGTTAATTTAGCTCGTTTTCAAACGTCATACAATAATGAACATTTGCACAGCGACGCAAGTCAGGTGATAATACAATATTCTATTGTTACTTTCATATATATGTATATATATTTATATATTTTAAAAGCATATTTAGATATTTTTAAAAAATATTACCCATAAATACTGGCCTGCAACGCTGTGGCGCTTGACTGGTTGCAGAACACTTTAGGATTTGGGTAAAAAAATTATAAAAAAACTTTTTAAATACATATGAGGGTGATTCAGAAAGTAATGCCTCCAAGGTGATACCTTTATTTGTGTTTGACAGATAGCACCGATACAGGTATCAGTGGAAAGCTTGCAATGTCAGTAAGCATCATTTTTCAACACAAATGTCAGCACAAATGGTGGCATCATTTTTCAACATATTCCCCATTACAGGCAACACACGTGCGCCAACGCGAAACAAGGTTTCTCATGCCGTCGGCGAAGAATTGTGGTGGCTGCTGGCGACACCATTACCGAACTGCTGCTTCCACCTACGTGTCGCAACTGTAGCGTTGACCCTTAAGGTGATCCTTAAGTTTGGGGAAGACCCAAAAATCGCAGGGCGCAAGATCCGGACTATAGGCAGGATGAGGCAGAATGTCCGTGAACCTCAGGCGCTGCAGTGCTTCCTGAGTTTTGTGGCTTGTGTGCGGGTGAGCATTGTTGTGGTGCAGAATTGCCTGTTTATCTTCGCGAGTGCGTTACAATCTGGTCCGCAGTCGCTTTAGGGTGTCCACGTAGAGATCTGATTTTATTGTCTGACCGTTTCGCCGAAATTCAGTATGCACGACCCCATCCCAATCCCAAAAGAGGGTCAACAACATTTTGGCAGTAGATTGGACAACTTGAATTTTTTTGGCGGAGGAGAGGACGTGTGGTGGTACTTCACTCGACTCTTTCATGTCAGGCGTCAGTTGCCGTGGTACCCAACAAGCGCACATCTTCTTGTAACGCAGAAGGTCCTTAATGATGTGGTTCACTGAACCAATGGAAATAGCGAGCGTTGTTGCGATCTCGTGTTGCTTGATCCTGCGATTGCCCCGAATCAACTCGTCCACCTGATGTTGATGATCGTTATCAGAGGCCGTCCACTTCGGTGCTGATCATGGAGATTTGATGCGGCTGGATTTTGGTCTTTCACAGTCCTTGCCCACCTACGCACAGTGCTGACGTCAACACAGGCATCCCCGTAAACAGCAGTCATACGGCGATGAATGTTGCTGGGCGCACAGCCTTCCGCAGTCAGAAATTCAATGACAGCCCACTGTTTCAACCGGACGTCACCACTGGATGCCATGGATTTCTCCATTACTCTTGAACAAGAAGAGATAGGAAGGTGAAACAAGTGACATTCTATAGCTTAAACATCAGTGCATTAATGATAAACAGTTCAGAATGTTTGCAGTACTACTGGCCAAGTAGTAGGCTTGTAGGCATTACTTTCTGAATGTCCCTCGTACTTTTCTTAAACAATTCGTACTAAAAAGTAAAACATAATATTGTTTATGTATGACTAAAAAGAAAAGCATGGGGCGCGCTCTCATATACAGTTACTTTATAAATTCTTCAATTAGTGCGCCCATGCTTTTCTTTTTAGTCATACATAAACAAAATTATGTTTTACTTTTTAGTACGAATTGTTTAAGAAAGGTATATCTTTAAAAAGTTTTTTTTTAAATTTGAGTTTATGTATGTTCTTTAGCAAATTTTGGGTTAGGCCGGGATAGCATATAGGAAGGATGTGGGAGGTCGGACTGAGTCTAGTTTGAAGGCGCCATTTCGGTATTAACCTTGTGTGGCTGACGAAAAACTTTGGTAAACCCTCAGCGGATGATCGACCATTGGGATCGATTCACGGGACCTTCAGGTTGCTAAGCCAACGATCTACCAACTGACCTACGGTCGTCGGTAACTAGGACCTATGATTATATTTATCTATATCTATCAAACTATAAATGATAAAATCAAGTAGGGAAAATTATACGCATATGTTAGGAGAAGCAAGCAGGTTTACGAGCACTTCACACTCACATAGAAAGATGGCAACATTTAACCAAAGGCGTTTCCACACAATAGGAATGGAAAAGGACAGAGAAGTGGTGATAAGGAGCGGGCAACATATATATGGGTTGTTTGTAAAATAAGTAGACTGGGTCTGTGGTTTCTATATATGTAGAAATAAGAGAAAACAGATAGTGCTTATCGTTACACTTGTCTATTGTTCATATGTCATGCTCATGATTATTCATCTGTTTTATTCGCAGATAGACGTTCAACCCTCAAAACGTGAATGAGTGCACTGATGGATTCCTCCAGATATGCGCAACGGTGTGTGATCCAGTTCCCGCGTGCTGAAGGTGTGCAACCAGTAGGAATTGTTTGTCGATTAAATGCGGTGTACGGTGATGAAGCTTTGTAGCATACGGCAGTGTAGAAAGGAATTCCGAGAAGTGAGAAGACATCTTCATTATGATTCTTCATCCGTATCCTGGATCAAACGCCATGGACGTGGCAGATCCATTGCACTCCTTCTTCTTACTTTTCGGAATTCCTTTCACCACTTAAACACTGCCATACACTGCAAAGCTTTATCACCATACATTGCATTTAATTGACGAACAATTTCTACTGATCTTCAGCACACAGGAACTGGATCACACGCCGTTGCGCACATCTGGAGGAACCTATCGCTGAACTCATTCACGTTTGAGGGTTGAACGTCTATCTGCGAATAAAACAGATGAATAACCATGAGCATGTAATATGCACAATAGACAAGTGTGGGACTTAAAAACAAAAGCTGCAATCTCCACTCCAGAAAATTTTACGGGAGAGCCAAAAGAAAACTTATGGCCGTAAATATAATAGTATATGGGCATTTTATCCTTTGATTCCTACGCAAAAAACTACAAAATACACAAATAATTAGAGTTTCACCGTCATTAGACACTTTAATGTATACAATTCCATCAAATTCTCGGTTTGCCCCCAAAAATGGAGATTGCAGCTTTTGCTTCTACGCCCAGCAAGTGTATGAACAAGCACTATTATATTTTCTCTTATTTCTACATATACCAAAACCACAATCCTAGCCCATTTATTTATCAAAATACTCATATATATAATCTCCAGATTTCGGGGTCCTCCTCTAGCTCCACCATTGGTTCGTAGCGAAGTTTCTAATTACCACTTAGGAAATGTCAAACAAACATGCCATATTATAGACAGTAATTTTCCAAAATATGGGGAAGTCCTGGCACGGATTATTCGTAATTAACTTGAAAAGTTGAGTCCAACCCAGGCGTTGTTGTAGGATTTTTTTTTCTTTTCTGTCGTGGCGATGATTTGAACATGAGATCTCCTAGTCTGGATTCTAACGTCACACCAACTCGACTACGGCGACGCTGACAGATTCCTATCCAAATGGACCATCTTCAAATGTTAGCCAATAGCTAATGTGACCGTGTTTTCTGAAGCCCAAAGGAGGATACTTTGTAATATTACTAAACACAAACAAAAATGTATTTAAAAAATACATTTAATGAGGATACATTTTAATTGTTAGTTCTTACGTATAACCCGTTATCATCATACTAGCACAATGAATTATTTAGCATCTAAGACACTAAAATTAGATGAAAGAGTAAACCTTCTAACTTACAGCTTATTTTTGTAAATGGAACCTGCATTAAATTAGGCCTGTCTGTATCTCCCATACTTTTCTACAGATAAGATTTTCTTCAGCAGCTCAGGAGTTGCTTTTAAGAAATTGGAGAAATCCAAACACGTTTTGTACATAAGCACCTTCGCATAAATTAAAAATGATTGTGTGCTTTTGTGCAGCCGCACTAGAAAGCAGATAGTTTTTGAAGCAGTCTCTGTGATCGTACGTCTTTTGTTAATTTTGTCTTTGTATGTTAACCCCAAAATGGCGCTGTTTTCTTTCTCCTTATTACGTCTCCTAAGAAAGTACCACATGCCAACGTCGATCCATGTCCGAAATCAGGCTAATGAGAACTCTCTACTATGGCGGAAACAGATGTTCCAACCGGACATGAAAGAAACCTGAAGTTAATTTTTTCTTCAAGTTTCCATCGGGAGGGGGGGCTGACAGGCAAACCGAACGGAACCTGATAGTGTCAAAGCAGCATCGCTATTACCACTGGACGTATAGTATTCAAACTATATTCGAGGTCACCATAAACGCTCTGAACTGTTCTGTAGCAAAGTACGCAAGAATAAAGCTTGAGCGGCAAATTAACTTCATGCAGTGAAGTGATCAGAATTGGCAACTCTATTCTCATTTAGAAGAGCGGGAATTTTTCGAGTCACATAGACTTTTCAGGGGACAGTGGGACAGACGGCTGTAAAGTGGGACTGCTCCGTCTACAGCGGGACGGTTGGTCACCTTATCAATAACGAAATTTACTTTTCGCGTGAGTGCGTTGGCTTTACTTTTTAAAATACAAGCATTACTTACGTGAGTGTTTGGAAACATCTTAGGTTTCTCAGTTTAATGAATGAGTAGATGTTTTAAATAGTAGCTTTTTCTCTTAATTTTCAGATATTAGCTTGGAGCAGATTTTAAATGTTGTTGCGAACGATGACTATATATATCAAGTAGTCCTTAATGGAACTACCTTAAGGCGTTTTATTCAATTTTGTGCAAACAACAGAGCCAACTTTTTGCAAGTGTTTGGTAAGTATAGTACCCATCCTTTTTCTAACAGGTTACCATTTTATTTAAGTTTTAGTTATTGTTTTATTAAAGCGTTTTAAATAATTTTAATATGTTTCATATTCGCAACTTTAAATTCAAGATTATATATTGTATATTTTTCGTTAGTGTTGCAACGGCTAGCTCAGTTATTCAATTTACAAAACAGGTTTTAAGCTTAGAATAAGCAGTTGCTAATGTATAAGATGTTACGGTCTACTTCCGTATTTTCATGGCGTCACTGGGAGTATTAGTCATCCACCTGCAATTAAAATCCTGGACACATTATGTTAGTATGTCTATTGCTATGGACATCCTGCTCAAAATAGCGGGACGACAACTGACCTCAAGAAAACTCGAGTGTTGCACTCAAGTAAGTATCAAAAGTCTCCTGCAGAATAAAACCATGTATTCGCACATAAATTCATTTAATAACAACTAAACATAGAATGAATACACATTCAGTTCGTAACTCTGTAACTTACTCAATGATATAACATTAATCTTTTACATGGACTTCTACATCACATAACTTAGTCGGATAGTTTAAGCGCCTATAATCTTGACTGAAACTATTTACAGGTTTGGTTTGCCCAATACAAATGTTAGGCAAATAATATCACAACTCATTAGAATTCGTAAATGAATTAACATTAATTCGGCTTAAGCTAACAAAGATCCTTCAAATACCTAACTTATCAACATGCCATCTATTGGCCACAATTTAAAATACTAAAGTAAACAGTATTCTAGCTAAAGTAAATATGAATCTCTCGAATGGCAAACTCTAGTATAGCGCCACCAGTTTTAACGTAACCGAATCTTACTATCTTTCCATGCTTTACAAATTATAATACGAACTAACCTAATCTAACATGAGAACTGCTGTATAAGAAAATTGAGTTATCAGTATACCCACATAGCAAAATGACATTCCAGGGATATCTGACGGATCTCCTGGCAGGATATCGGGACGACGTCCTGTTTAAATCCCGTTTACATCCATGGGACGTATAGTTATAATTAATCCTTCGTATAACTATACGAAGGCATATCCTTAGTATAATTATAATTAATTAAATAATAATAATATTAATGTCGATTTAATTTATAGAAATTCCAGGTAGGTAATCCCGCACAGCTTTCCGGGGAACATCCAGAGGACCTCCATACGGAATGAACTGTTTGTATTGCCCACAGAGTAATCCCACAGACGTCCTTAGGACATCGCTATGGGAGCTTGAGAAATCTGACGTTAATGGGATCTAAATGGGACGTCCCAGGGATGTACTCTGCTATGTGGGATAGTGGGCGTTTAGATTTATTTTGTACAGGCAACATTGTTTTCGCTGGTCATTTGTTTCTCAGTCGGTAACTATAAACAGCTCGGAATTAAACTATGAATACTGATTGTGTTATAGTTGTCTATTTAATGTTATTGTCTAAGATTTGATATGATTGGTCGAATGTTTAACTGTAAATAAGTAGGTATTGGTATTGGTAGTTTAATAAGCACGCCGTTGATTGATGGAAAAGCGTCTTCTCTCACTTCCATGTATAGTAATCGAGTTTATGGACGTATATTCCATATGTCCTCGCGTTAGGTTGCTTTTTATAAAGAATGTTACGATGTTTATTTGAAGCTTCATTTTGTCGACTAACATTAAAACATAGCAATAACCAGCTTATATACATTTGTACATATAATATCTTGGTGGACTGGTTTCTGGAACCAACATTGTTTGACACAGTGCGTCAGTTCTTCCCTATAATTCCTTTCTCAAAATCAGTCAATACCTTCTATGTTATGTCCAGGCGGTTCAAGTGTTCATCTGCCTCAAAACCCGTCATGTCACCGTAGTATGCCGTACCAAAAGTTCATACATTCTGATCATTTATTGCATCATATCAGGTGCTCGGATATGAAGAGTAAACCATGAAGGTTTGTATAAATGAAACCAATAATTTACAGCTGGACTAATCCACATGTTGCTTGAATATTAAAGCTTTACGAAGAAGAAAATAGACTAATTTGCTTTTTTCATTCAAACGACAGAAAACAATTGCTTGCCTCAGCTATTTGTTTCTATCCACCAGTGTTTGAAATGAAAATTTAAGAGCGTCGGTATATTTTCGAAGTAATAACGTCAGCTGTGCTGTTTTACATCCTTTGAGGCAATTTATCAATGTTTTGGAGATCGCGACGGAGCAAAATTTTACTAAACAGATCCGGACTTCCAAATAAAATCAATTAGTTCTCAGAACCTTTTTTTTTTTCCGCCGTGGAACCAATTCAAATAAAATCACACGGAAGAACTTGAGCAGAGAGATGATTTGAAGTTCAGTGCTGTATGGCATCGGACACACACACATGGGGGTTACAGCGCTCTCTGGTGAATAATTACCACGCCAATCATCATTACTTAAAACACCATTCATCACTATTTTGAAACACAGTTATTTGGAGTGATTTTTGGAACTTTCACCGGTATCCTAGAATTTCACAAGTGTTACAGGATTTTGGCGGCCTAGAAGGGTACCTTATCCTATCGACGATTCAGTAACATGAAAATACAACTCATTTTAGCCTTTCGTAGAAGTCCATAAGATGGTATTGTGAAATAGACCCTCACCGCCCTGTCTACATTGCACCGAGAAAATAAATCTTCCACTTTGGAGGTTTCTTGTAGCGGATTTTCTTCCAAGATGATGACCCATTCCCGCTATTTCCCTCAGTGCAATATCATCAACACAGTTAGAGAAATTTGAAGAGCGTGGGGAAAGAAGGGGGATGTTCATTTAAAAAAAAAAAGAGTTTCCACTCTTAACAAGTACTAAACAATGACAGCTAACCACTAGGAAAGTTCCAATCCAAAAGTGCAAATAATATAATCCTCAAGTCAGCGGTTTAAAGAATATTAAATATACGGGAGACGAGAAATCACCTTTCTGGGACAACCCCTTTCCTTCCCTGTACCATTCAGTGTACTTGTATATGGGTGATTCTCTCCCAAACTTTGATTTTTAGTTTCCACAAAAGTGGAAAGTGAATTTTTGAGAATGGGAGAGAGAATGTCGAAGAAAATAATCATTTTTTTAACCAGTTTTGGTAATATAGAACCATCTTTCCTTTTAAAATCGCACTCGTTCGGCACAGGATTCTAAAATTACTCCATAATTAATAATGTCCAATTCCACCACTGCTGTTCTCTTGTATTTTTTTATCCAGTACAATTAAATAAATTCATAATATGCAATAGTTGTGATTAAATTAAACTTATACGATCCACGTCAAATCAATATCTAGTCAAACGTATCTAGATATTAGATACATATTTTAGAGCAAAAAGTCATTTCAACTTGAATGTGAATAATTTTAATCGTTTTATTTTTCTTGTAATAGCAAATTATCAATTTGGTTACTTTGATAGTGTGATGTTTATTTAAGATATTGGCGTAATTTCACATCAGTGTCACTGTTAAAACTTTCAAAGAGAGGAAAACTAATCTGGGAATGGAGGTAAATAGTCAGGGATAACTGTGACAGGAAAGGGGAAAGCAATGGCAAGAAAACAATGTAAAGTTCCAGCGATGACATACACTTTTTATGTTATAGTTTTAAAAATTTGATAAAAAGAACCATACACCTATGCTATAGAAATAAAGGAAACTTATGCTATAATTCGAAATCACGAAATAAAAAAAATATTTTTTTTTTTGCCATTGTATTACATGAACACCTCAAGATTCCTGTATCGACACTTTTAACAAAACCTTGTGTTCGGGGAAGGGACAGCAATGACAAACTAACCATTTTTCAACCACAATAAGACAAAGGCTGTTTCTGTAGCTTGTATGAGGGTCTCCCTTTAAAATGCAATTAATAGCAAATAAAAACAACTAAACGTAGCAACTTGCAACGCGAGAAGGAAGGAGAGTTAAGACACTCGTGAATTACGGTAATAAAGAAAAAAAGCATTAAAAGTATTCGAACTGTTAGCAAACTTGCAAGCAAAGCTATACCAACTCACATATTTTGATTTAACATGACTGTCTTTTGTTTTAAATGTGCATGATGCGGATTTATATGACACCTAACGGATTTGCATAGCAGCTAAAATCCAAGGGAAAGCAATGGCATGTAATCAACGTACAGATCAAAAGCATAATTTTTAATACCTTTAAGTTCTTCCATTTTAGAAAATGACTTATGAATATTAAAGTTTAAGATTCACCACCCAGACATAAAATTTAATCCTATAAATACTGAAGGAAAACGATTCAAATCGAATCATTTTATAGTTTCAAATGAGTCTGTTGCTCTTATTTACAGTTCGGTTTCAAAAGTAGGGTAGAAGTACACTTAATATCAGTGAAAAACATGAAAAGGCGGGGAATATACTACACAGTGGAAGTAAGGACTTCAGAATTCAAGTTGGCTGAGAATCAGCCGTGCCGGATCTGAAATCTCTCCAATTAGAAAAATGCTCCTGACTACGATATTCTTACTTAATTTAAAACCCTGTAATTATATAATGTTGAAAGGACATCAGTGGGTATAAATATGTAGATTTTTCCATATTAGACAGATTTTTAATGTAAGATAAACGCTTTTTATTTAAGGAATGAAGCTTGAGTACATATATAATCCGATAGGCGAGGTCCTTGTTCTACATGAATTGAATGTTACTTGTCAAAACTGCGAAATTCCTACACTGGAGCCAATGGAAGCAGGAATATTGTACACAATAGCAGTTCCATCATCGCTAGCACATGGACCACATTTGAGTAAGCTGGAAAGTAAATTTCTAGGTACGTACTGTCAGTAAAACAATACTTTCGTAAAAAAAAAAGGAAATTATTGTGCATAATCATATGAGTGTCATCTAATTAGAATAGCTTTCAGCCTAGATAATAAGATATACAGAGAATGGAGACCAAAATATGTGACGAAATTTTGAGAGCTTATTCAGAGAAAAAGACCTTAAAACCTCTTAAAACGCACATTTGCAATATTCATTGATAAAGTTTGAAATCAATTATATATTTTATTAGCAAAATGAGGAAACATTCTTTCAGAAACGAATGAACTATTTGTCAAACAAAAAGTCTAATTTAAATGAGATTCATTCAATGGGAGAGCCTATACTGAAAACAATGGGTCTGCCGGGATTACCAGTTTTATGAATTTTGGGAAGTAGGTAAAATCCAGGAGCTATGGGATTGTCAGAACACAAAGCAGAGACAGTGAAATGTCTGTCTCTACTCTGAACACACTTCATATCACGACTGCACTTGTGACGAAACTTTCCGAGTCAGCATCCTGAAAATTCTGAACCCTGGTTTACCTACCACAGTTAGAGAGATGGGAGCAGACGTACATCTCTATGCACTTCGTCAACCATGAACCCGACCTTAACAGCATGTAACTCCCTGCAGATCAAATTTTCTTCTTCATCTTCTTCCTCTCTGCTTTCTTCTTCCTTTCTATTTTCATTTTATTTTTAATTTCTCCTTTTCCCCCTTCATCTTCTCTTTACTATTATTGTTTTCCCCTCCCCCTCTAATTCTACAACCTCTTATTCCTTTAGGAAGCCTCTTATTTACTCCTAGTAACATCTATACTTACTTGTCCATTTGTTGTTTTAATCGGTCCCTTTAGTCATTTTCCCGCCTTCATAATTTACCCAGCATCAGTTGGCAATATGGCGTCTCCTTAACACAAGTCCTGTACCAATTCGTTCTGTCCATTCTCTCCCTGTGAAAACGTTTTCGCGAAACGTTGCCTCTTTTCTATTGTGTTCGTGTACGCCTGTCTTGGTATTCTATAATGTAAGCACCTTTTTTCTACCTGTTTTACCATCCTTATATATATATAACTAGTACAAAGGAAAGCCGGGAAGGCAATTTAAGGTAAATTTAAGACAAATGAAGGCGAAAAAAGGATAATACTTACAGCTTATACTTTTGCATTGGATCACATATGTACACATAAAAAAAGTCACTATATTTCGTGTATTCACACTTTTTCAAGTAGAGAGGAAGAGAGCGAAGTTTACGTGTTCACAAAGTACAAGTTTGAAGAGACAGTGGCGACACGTAGCGGACAAAACATCAAAACTGGAGAACAACTGACTGCTGTAGCGCGTAGATATCCGGAACTTTAAATAATAATAACTGTATAGCGTGTAAGTACAAGGTGGGATCGTGGATAGAAATGTGTTGAAAAGAGTTATTGAAGGTTAAGGCCAGATTTTAATTTTCGCGCTCAAACCGTGAATAAAGGGATTCACCCACAGACGGCGTGTTGAGGTGCTGGTCGTAGGGGGTAAAATGTGAATTATGGCAACCAGGAAAGATAGATCAAAATTGGTATTGTGGGACTCGATGTGAAAGGAAACTGGGGCATCCAGTTTGTTGATAGTACAGAAGTGACGATGATTATTAATTCGAATGTTCAGAGCACAACTTGTTTCCCCCACATAAAAGGCATCACAGAACTTGCAGGTTAGGATGTACATAACATTAGGGGTGTTGCATGTACCCTTGGGATTGAGGGTGTACCGACCATTAGCAGTATTGATAGTGATTGTGGGACAAGTGATGAAAATGGAGCAGACCTTACATCTGGGTTTCTGGCATGTCTGTGCGTCGGTTTGGTGTGGTAGCAAGGAGGGATTCGTACGGACCAAGATGTTTCTAAGATTAGGTGGATGTTGAAAAACTAATCCAGGTTTGGTGGGAATATTGATCTTGTGTCTGGGTCAGATTGGAGAATGTGGAAATTAGAGTGTAGGATTTGTTTGATATTGGTTAGTTTAGGATGGAACTGGATGATTAGAGCCGGTGGGTTGGGCGACGGAGAGTTGGATTTTTGAGTGGGTTGAGTGTGTGAGGATGTACGGCGGATCTGTTTGGTTACAAGGTTAGAAGGGTAGCCTCGGTTGACTAGAGCCTCCTGGAGGCGTTGATTGTAAGTTTCAGCAGCAGAGGTGGTGGAATTCAGGTGTTGTCCTCTGAGGGCAAGGGAGAAAGGAATCGCATTCTTGGTGTGGTAAGGATGGGAACTTGAGTAGTGTAAAT
This sequence comes from Lepisma saccharinum, assembly GCA_022664845.1. Taxonomy (NCBI): domain Eukaryota; kingdom Metazoa; phylum Arthropoda; class Insecta; order Zygentoma; family Lepismatidae; genus Lepisma; species Lepisma saccharinum. Next base: position 15,680 of record JAGDQP010003318.1, read on the forward strand.
ACTGCATATGGTTGGTGGGTTTTATGTGAACGGAAGTGGTCAGAGTGTTGTTTTCTAAGGTAATGTCCACGTCAAGGAATGTGACTCTTTTGTTGGAAATGGACCAGGTGAACTGGACAGCACGGAATTGGTTCAGTTGTTCTAGGAATGTCTTGAGACTGGTTGCTATGGTGCTATGGACTCGATCGATCCCTGCTTATGCCATGTGGGGTTTGTGGTGGACAAACACCGTGTGCGTGGGTTTTCTCGGGGTTCTCCTGTTTCCTCCCACTTTCTTCATTCCACCAATTCATCTCATTATCATCCATACGGTCTGAGCCAAAGTTGCCTAAAGGCCTTAAACTTAAATTCAAATTCCATTTCAACAGTTCCCATTCATACCATATCAAATGCTCTCTTCCATACGCTCTAGCTGTGCGTTGCTTCCGCATCTATTCATCTGATGACCTACTTCAAAATTATTTCAGTACCCTCTCCTCAGCTCTCACTGACCGTGAATCTCTCAAACACCTCATCTGTAAACAACTGGAGCGAGCCAGAAATCACCCTAACTCCAAACGGTCTTCCCGCGAAGCTCCCTCCGCTCCCAATATTTTCACTCAGTACCACCCCAGTCTTCAGGACCTCCAAAAACTACCTAAACTGGCGCACCCCATACTCACTGTGTCACCTGAAACTGAAAGCGTCTTCCCGTCGTGCCCCGAAATATTCTATCACAGACCTCCAAATCTCAGCACGGTTCTAATCAAAACTGGACCAATCCCACCCCCTCTCCCAAACCTGGCAAGTGCAATAGTACCTGCTGGAGAACCTATTCTATTTTCAAACCCAATCTGACCTTCGAACATCCTGTCACTCACAAGACGTACTCTTTCCGACACTCCGGCAGTTGCACATCTTCCAACCTCATGTATCTCCTACTCTGTAACCTATGTTCCACTTTCTACGTTGGCGAAACCCAAACACCGCTAACAATCCGCATCAACAACCATCGCTACTCCTCCAAATCATAACTTTTGCACCTCCCCATACCTAAACACATTTCTTATCACGGCTGTATCTTTGACGAAACCTTTCAAGTCAGCATCTTGAAAATCCTGAACCCTGACTCACCTGCCACAGTTAGAAAGAGATGGGAGCAGACGTACATCTCTATCCTTTCTGACAACCATGAACTCGGCCTCAAATGTATGTAACTCCCTGCAACGTAATTTCTTTTTCTTCCATTCTCTTCTTTGTTCAGTCTCTAGTTGCACTTTTATCCTATTTTTCAATATTGTTTCTTTATTCTCCCTTTCCCCTTTATCTTTATTTTTATTATTTTCTCCTCCCCTCTGATTCTTTACCCTCTTATTCCTTTAGGAAGCCCCTTACCTACTCCTAGTAACCTCCACACCTTCTTCTCCATTTGGTGTGTTTTCTCCGACTCATCTAGTCATTTTCCCGTCTACATAACCTGGCCACACTGTTACACAGCATCAGTCGGCAAAATGACGTCTCCTTAGCACAAGTTCCACACCATTCCACTCTGTCCATTTTCTCTCCTAACATGTGCAAACGCCTTTGCGAAATGTTGACACTTTTCTATTGTGTTTGTGATGTTCATGTACGCCTGTCTTAGTATTCTATAATGTACTATACCTTTTTTACCATATTATATATAGATTTACGATATCAAACTTATAATTGATTTTGATTAATCATCTTGAATAGGACTAGATGCAGCCTGTTTGAGGTGATTCTTACGCAAGATTATGGTAGTATTATAAGTCTAGTATAAATTATTTATACTAGTATAAATAATTTATATGGTAGTATTATAAATTATTTATTTATAATAAATATATTTATTAATATATAATTATTATATATTATAATTATTATATTATTAACATTTATTAATTATATATAATTCAGTATATATAATTATATTTGGTATATGGTAATATATACCAAATATATGGTATATAATTATTAATATTTATATTATCTATATTTATAACTTGGTTTAAGTCTTTACTGCAATATTTTCACACATTTCAACACATTCGAGATACACCAGTTATAGAATGAAATAAACGCCAAAGTAAACAATAAAATTCTCTGTATTAAGTGTTACAGGCTTTCTTTAAAAAAGAAACAGTTTTTTTTTTTTTTTTTAAAATGAGTAAAAGTGAAGATTAAGTCGTTACCTTAAGCTATGCAACCAAAACAGCTTTAGTTCGAACTTTCCATATTTATAGTTAAAAGAATTATACATCATGCTTCCTAGAAATTATATGAGAAACATTATATTTGTAGTGGATATGTAAAGATTATAAAAATTTAATGCGTTCGTCTTCTAGGTTTTACAATCACTGAAGCCATTCGCAGACAATTCAGTGGTGAAAATTTGTGGATGATGCCTCATTTTGAAGACAGGATTAAAATCATTTCACCTGCATCCGATACTTCATCATCACCAACAACATCAGGATTCTTTACAACAACAGTCTCAGACTGTACATGTCCAGAATGGAGTTGTGATGGATGTTCGTGTCCAGACAATACAGTGGGAACAGTGTTTAGTAAGAAAACTATTATTTCCCTATCTATTGTCGATGCTTTCTTATATTTAAAAATATTTAATAATACCAATTCATTGATGAGATTTATTAGATTAAAAGACTTCTTAATTGAAGTTTAAGAACGTGTACTAATTTCTTCAGAATACGATTTCGTTAATTTGTATGAAGTACGGGTGAAGCAGTTACATACAATGATGTGAAGTCGAAATATTTCTTGAACAAACAATTTTCAAACACATTTGGCAGTATTTCAGTTTCGACCTGAAATGTAGCTTTATTTAAAGAGTTGTTGACATTACTAGTTTGTATAACAAAAAAACATATCAAGAATTTATAAATAAAATCACTGAAGCACATCAAAGTGGAAATGATGCCTAGAAGTTTAGGTGTTATTTAATGAAGGGGAAACTGACATTTCTTTTCTTAAAAAAAAAAAAATGATACTGTATTTTTAATAGACCATTTTAAGTGTAAATCGATTTATCGTGTTTGCCTTAATACTTGAGCTACGCCAGATAAGAGGTTGTGCCAAGTATTAATACAATATTTCAAGTTAAACGTTTTGGAAATCTGGATGATTTCCTTCCCATCTGACGTGAAAGATATCCTTTAAATTCGTGATTTTCATTGAGTTCCAGTAATTTTGGAACATATTATGACAAAAAAATGGCATAACTACTCCTTGGGGACAAATTTACACAAGTTACTATAAAATTCACCTTAACGGTGTGGGAAGGCCTCAAAATTTTAAATTATTATCGACAATTAGTGACTAGGCATTTCAAAGCTATCCGCTTCTTCATACATATACTCAACACACATATTAAACACTTTTTATTCCTTACATACTAGTATAAAAAGCAAAAGAAACACATATTTTACATTTATTCGTGGCCTGAAGAAGAAGCGGATAGCTTTGAAATGCATAGCCACTGATCGTCGATAATAATTATTTTTTTTAAATACTTTCCACACTATTAAGGTGAGTGTTATAGTAATTTATCTTATGATTAGTTTACTCTCTACGCCCTTCATAATTTTTCGTCATTCATCAACTAAACGACGACTCTCAAGACAGTTTAGTCTGAAAATCAAATTATTTTTAGAGACACGCGAAACAAAACGAAGATATTTGTTAATAAACATAGCCTAACTATTTAAAAACACAAAATAGCCCGGTCAATCTAGCCATAAGACTATACTATAAGCTACCATTACAGATAAGAAAGGTATCCAAAATCGAATAGTTTAAAAACGCTGTAAAAAGTATGCTCTAGTAAATAATTTGTAATTGATGGGCTATGTATTTTATACTACTGTATATAATTAGATATATACTTTTTATTTTTATTCTTTTCACTGTTAGTATTATATAATTATAATTGTATTTAGAGCTTAAATTGTATTACGTAATTTTCTATGTAGACCTATAGCTCAACTGTATATGGAGCTTACAAATAATTATATATTATTTTGTGATCTCTGTAAATATCAATGTAATTGGTTTATTGTATCTTCTGACGTGTGTACTGTACTCATTTGTACACAAGAAATAAATGAAGTAAGTAAGTAAGTATCGTTAACTACTAATCTACAGCTTATAACATTTTCATTTCTTTCTTCTTTTCCAGTTACCTTAGCCAGCGTCGCAGCTGTGGTAATTATTATCTTTTTTATCCTAAAATTTATGGTTCCTCGATGTACAACTGATGGACTAAGATCGACATTTCGCTAGACAGACGGAGGAAATGTTTCCACATCAAATTAACATTCATAGTCAATTATGAACTCAAACCATGTAGTTGGTATGCTTTGTATTATTAAATTTTGACTATGTTTCTTATTGTCGTTGTCTTATTTCTCAAAACATAGTTTTGTTTATATACGGTATGCATTATATAGGCATATGATATATCTGTATCTGAGACACAAAACCGCGTAAGTCCATTTTTGGTCAAAACGTGATTCATGCAGTTTTGTACAGTGTTCGTAAGGCCTTACACAATAAGATGCATAATTCTTGTTGTAAATATGTTGTAAAATTTTTTAAAAAATAAGTCTATTATCAAGATTGTTTATTTAGTTTCTATGTTGAAAAAAGATTTTTTTTTTCTCTCGAAAACAAAGATTTGTGACTTATGCGGTTCTGGCTCTTAGGTACATATATATAATAGGTCAAATTTGAATAGACAGGAAAGGAATTGTACTTACGTTGTGTCCTAACGGAATTCACGTGTTCACACTTAACACAAACATAATTCGCTATACATTTCGACTTTTAAGCCATCATCAGTAGACGTAAGAAAAATAGTTCACTGAACACACAGTGAATAGTACAATTCCTGTCTATTCAAATTTTCCTACTATATTGCCTACCGGCCTATTCCTATGTGTACTTTCCTCGCACATACCAGGTGTATGCATAAGTAGTTTCCGGTTTACCTAAGAGATGGTGCCAGGGAAAAGTACGCAGCCTATTCATTTGACACATACATCATTTTGTTCGTCTGACATTAAACTACAAACACACAAATTGAGTCCGCCAAACACTAGCGTCTTTGTTTTATCGTTCAGTGATCATGTCGAAGTTTGTGCCTGAAAAAGAACATTTGCGGCACGCATTGCTTTTCTTATTTAATCAAAAGAAAAAGGCTGTTGAAAGTCATCGTGCGCTGGTAGAAACATATGGTGAACACGCTCCATCGATTAGAACAAGTGAGACATGGTTCGACAATTTAAAAGTGATGATTTCAATGTGAAAGACAGTGCGCGCTCTGGTAGACCACAAAAGTGCGAAAACGAGCAATTGCAGGTGTTATTGGAGGATGACCCAACTCAAACTCAACAGCAATTGGCAAAAGCATTAAATGTGTCACCATAAACAATCAGCAGACGTTTACGAGCAATGGGGAAGATCAATAAACTTTGTAAATGGGTCCCACACGATTTGAATGAACGTCAAATGGAAAATCGCAAAGTCACTTGTGAAATGCTGCTTCAACGCCACGAAAGAAAATCCTTTTTATATCGAATTGTGACGGGTGACGAAAAATGGATTTATTTTGAAAACCCGAAGCGGAAAAAATCATGGTTTTCACCTGGCGAAGCCGGTCCTTCAACACCAAGGCCAAATCGCTTCGACAAGAAGACCATGCTTTGTGTCTGGTGGGACCAGAGCGGTATTGTGTATTATGAACTCTTGAAGCCCGGCGAAACCGTTAATGCACAACGCTATCGCCAACAAATGATTAATTTAAATCACGCATTGATCGAAAGACGACAGGAATGGGCCCGAAGACATGGCAAAGTGATTGTGTTACACTACAATGCGCCGTCTCACACAGCAAAACCAGTGAAAGACACCTTGAAATCGCTTGGATGGGACATCCTTCCGCACCCGCCGTACTCCCCAGACTTGGCGCCATCTGACTATCACCTCTTCGCATCAATGGGGCACGCGCTCGCAGAGCAGCACTTCAGCAATTTCGAAGACGTTGGAAAATGTCTCGACGAATGGTTTGCCGCAAATGACAAGCAGCATGGTATGCATCACTTACCTGAAATGCGAAATGTGTAGAAGCCGATGGCCAATATTTTGAATAAAACAAAATTAATTTCCCTTGAAAATTACGTGTTTTCTTTACCAAAAAAAACAAAAAAAAAACGGCAAAACTTATGGGTACACCTGGTATATAATACGTATTTTAGAATAAATAGTCTTTTGACTTGTCTTCCAAACAACTTGTAAACAAAATTATTACGTATCTATCACTGCTTTCTTTACATATTAGTCTTACTTTTCATAGTTGTCGGTAAAATAACTTACACTATAATCCCTATCCTTGTTAAGAAAAACTGGTTCTAATCTTAAAAGTACTTTACCGACATATTCTAGTGCGACTAAGGAAATTAAAAAGCGGTGATTTTCACCAGGCTTTGAAATCGACAGTGGCGGAATCGTGGGAAGAAATGTGAAATCGAGATAGTTTACAAGTCGAATTCAGAAATATTCCAATGTCAGCTCCATTGGATTTTTGATCCTGTATATCCGATGTATGCAATAATATTTGTTGTCAAATTTCTGGGATAGGCCCGTTCTAAGCTAGGCTTAAGCCAAAATAAGGGAGAGGAGAATTAAGGTGAATGTAAATAAAAGGGTCAGGTGTTTGAGAAAGATCGATTTACGTATTACTAGTGAAAATTTTCGCCTCTCAGACTCAACCTGAGCATGAATCTGACCTTAAAAGACGATACTTCGTCTCTCGAAGATAGTACCTCTGATATAGTCAACAAAAGCCACACACAGGTAGAGTACTGATTCATGAATAGGCTACAAAGCACTTTCGAGTAAGGACAATTTCTGATTCTGAGAAGAATGGTTTATAACAATGTCGTATAGTATC